>PVIR01003155.1:0-92250 GCA_004026965.1 Petromus typicus
GACTTTCTTGAGGCCAAGGGTAGACCCTGGGAGGCATCAGCTGGCTCAAGGCCCAGGCCAGTTAGCAGCAGGGGGAGGCTCTGTGACCTTGGGCAAGTTCCCCGGCTGAGGAAGGTGGGAACAGGAGACAGAGCTGGATCCCACCTTGGAGAGAGGCTGAAAGCCACTCCCCTTCCCTTGCAGGACTCAGGCCACCACCATTGCTGGGCCCCAAGGCATCTGCCACCTAATTGCATAGAGCAGGGCAGTCCCAGCAGGGAGGGACAGGGTAGGAAGGCAGCCAGGTCACCACAGGCCTGGGCCCAGGAATCTGCAGCCCACTTTAATGAGGAAGTAATTCAGTTAGCTTGGATTTCCCCGCCAGCAGCTTTTATTAAATGCAGGCACAGCCACACTATTAGGAGCCTAAGGAGAAGCACAGAAACCAGAGGGGATGGCAGGCAAGGCAGCAGGAATGGAGGCAAGTTGTTAAGCAGATTAGGAGGGGGGAAAAGGAGCGAAAGAAAGAAAACAGAAAAAGTGAAATGAGGCTGAAGAAAAAAAAAATCAGGCACAAAGCCATCCAGATGAGGGAAGGCAGGGGGCTGCGCATTCGAGCCGGTGCGCTATTGTGTCTGGCACAGCCTAATCAGGTGTTCACATAAGCGCGCCTGCTTTGAGGGCCCACGCTCCATTCAGCCTGCCCCAGCCGCAGGCTGCTGCACAATGGAGACACAATAACAGCCAGGCAGAAACAAACAGGATGCTGTCTGTGGTTTCCAGGCCCCAAGCACCAAGGGCAGGTGATACGTTTGACCACAGGGCCCACTGAGGCAGCACGGGGCTTCCTGGGAGCCCAGGGGGGTTTTCTGGGCAGAAATTCCCAAGGGTATTCCAAGAGAGGCGGGGGTGGTGGTGGTAGTGCTGGTTTTGCTGCAATGAAACTACCTAACACTTTTTGAACAGTTTTAAGTACTTTTGGCTGGAACAGCTGTTTAGGTATTACTATCCCCATTTTGTAGATGAGGAAACTGAGCCTCAAGTTTAAATCAGAGATCTACAAATACAATACGCCGCCCGTATGTATGAATAAAGTTTTATTGGCACACGGTGACACCACTAGTTGCCACATGAACAGACATGAATAGATGTAACAGGGATGTTGGTTCCCAATGGTTGAAATAGTTACTATCTGGAGGTTGGTAGTAACATCTTCTGGCCTGTGAATTAAATGGCCCATTCACAGTCACCAAATTGCAGATATGGAGCTGATGTCTAACCAGCCTGAGTTTGCTTGAATGTGGAAGCTCTGAGAGTCCAGGGCAGACCGGGAAGGCACACTCTTGGGAAAGCTGGGAGCATGGCCTATTCCAACTAACCCCAAGGCGAGGGCAACAGGGAAGAATGGTTGGTCTGCACCTGCTCATCACAGGACTTGGCCCTCAGCCTCAGCTGCTCCAGTGGCTACAGAGTTCCAGTGGCTTCCTGAGCCTCACAGAGTGTGAGACCAGGGATAGAGAGCAGATCCCTAACTCCAGGCCCTGATTGATGAGCAAGCCTTTGTCTGTGCCTCTTGCCTCTGATCCTGCTGGTGGTAATCACATCAGAGCGGCTGTAAATGAGGAAATGCAATGAGTCCATCTGGAAAACTGTGGGCAGAGGCACCTCCTGGGTGGAGAACACCTGCCCTCCGGAAACACAGTGTCAAAAGGACAGGTGAAAGGGGGCTGGCAAGAGTTCTGCAAGGCACCCAGCTTTGCTCGTCTGCTAACTCTGTGCATTGCAACGGTAAGGGTGTGCACCATGAATATTTGGTCCATGGAGAAGTGTTGATTGTGCACGTGCCACGTACCAAGTACTGCTCTGGTCTCGGAGCAGGAAGTCATCAGCAACTAAAGAGAAACCAAACTTCTCATTGGACACTAGGAGGGCACACTTTCACTTCCGAATATAGAAGAGCTATGAAGTGCTGAGTAGGAAAGGACAGACCTGCGCCCCTAGTGAAGCGAGGAAAGAGCTGTGTAGAACTGTGGGAGAGAACGTGCTGGGCCAAGGGAAAGTGGGCTTTCCCACTTCGCAGGGTTCCTCCCAGTGTGGCTCAGGAGGCCTGTGTGCTACGGCTGAACCAGCCACCTGGAGAGCAGTGATACAGAGTCAAGCAGTCAGCCCGGGACTTGTCAAGGCCCATGGAGCCCAAGGAAGGGCCTTGGCTATTAATGAGTGAAGGAGCAGACAAATGTGGGACTAGCCATAGGGGTGGGGCCTGAGACATTACTGACTTTTCTTTTTAAAGGCAGAACTTTTGCTGCATGCTTACATGTGGCTGGAAACAGCCCAGGAGAGAGAAAGATGCTGCTGCTAATGACTGGGATGGTTGTGGTAGCTAGTTCTGCATAGACAGAGCAGATTGCTTCAGGGACTGAGCCCCTCCTGTATCACCCTCATAACGCCCCAATGTAGAGGGTGACCACAAACCCAGGTTTTTCTAAAGTGACTCCTGATCACACCTATTTTTTGGTATAATGATGACTCATTCTTATAACTGTCTTTTGGGGCATAAGTCAAGTGACCATTTCATGTATGTAGCAGAGACTACTTCTATGCTCAATTACAGATGAGGACCCTGCAGCTGAGAGAGGTGCAGTCAGAAGCCCAGGGCTGCATAGCCAGTATCTAAACTAGGTCTTCAATACCAGCCCCTTGACCTTGACCCCTGTGGGAGGGAGTTCATCAAACTTCAGGGATAACAGAAGCCAGAGAACAGATCAAGGCCAACAGGCTGGGCTTAAACATGCCCCAGGCTATTAACTTTCTTTTTCCTGGAATTCTCCAGGTAGACTGCCACCTCCTTTCCCTTCTCCCAGAAACTATTTCCAGAGTGACAAATCATGGATCAAGGTCTCAGCCCATGATTCGATGGCTTCCAGCAAACTAGTGATACAGACTCTGAAGTGAAATCAGCTGATGACCACAGTTCAATTTACTTATAAAAATCAGTGTAAAAGGAAAGTGGTCATTGGGTGATTTAGGAAAACTATGCTGCAGATTCATTTTAAGTGCAGATTTTTTTCCCCCTTTCTGTTTTTGGTATTGATTCCAGGGCCTTTGCACTGAGCTACCATCCCCATAGCTGCCTCCCCTCCTATTTATTTACTTATTTATTTATTGAGACAGAGTCCCAATAAGTCAGTAAGTTGCCCAGAAAGAGCTTAAATTTGTGATCCTCCTGCCTCAGCGTCCCAGAATCCTGCACCACCATTATCAGCTTTCCTGGATGTATTAATAGTTCTGACTATTGGTTGTTGATCACCTGACATCATCAAGTGTGCAATTGGTTGGCAACCTCAGTTCTTTTAATACTCCACACCTCCTACTCCATGCATTGTGCTCAAAAATTTGTGCAAGGCTGTGACTGTCACCTAAGTAGAAGAGATGAGCACTCGTTCAAAGGCCTACTCTAGTGAGTGATGAGCTACACATTCCCCTTTCTTCTGCTCCCTGCTGAAGTAGAATTTCCTGCCATGATTAGGAGTCTGGCAGATCACATATGGAATGACTTATCACTCAGCTTACTGATTTACCAAAGATAGTGCAGTGGCTTGAGTTTGGCTACAAAGCGTGGTGCTATTGTGAGGTGGCAGAACTTTCAGAGATAGGGCCTGATAGAAGCAAGCTCAGTTACTGGAGTTGCACCCTAGAATGTTATATTGAAATACCAGTCCCTCTCTTTTGTTTCTGTCTTTGTTTTTCAGCCACCAAGAGATGAACAGCCTCTTCTCCCACACTCTGCTGCTGTGATTTACTGTGCTGAAACAAGTCCAAATCAACAGAGTCCAGTAACCATGGACTGAACCCTGTGAAGTTGTGAGCTGAAATAAATCCGCCTGCCTTGTAGTTGTTGCTATGGTTTGGGTATAAAATGGCTTCAGAAGTTTCATATGTTTGGAAGGTGCCTGGATCATGGCGGTGGTATTAGGAATGTGGTTAGATTGCTGTTAAGAGGTAGGCCATGGGCATGACCTGGAAAGGGGACATCTCTTCCCCAGCTCCTCTTTCCTCTCTGCTTTCTGGCTGCTGTGATGTCATCTGGAGGAGGCCAGGTCCAAGCTCATTTCCAGGGGACTTTGAACACAGTAACTCAAGCAACACCATTTTATTGAACATTTTTCTAGAACCTTCCCTAAGCCCTGATTAGGAGGAGGAAAAAGCCTCTGAATTCTCACTTTGCTGTAGATAGCGGCAAGGCTTTGAAAGGTGACTTTCTTAAGGTTATACTGCTAGAAAAGGCCTTCAGTGAACAGGAGGGGTTGGAGCACTGAGTCCAAGCCCAGCACCTGTTCACCACCGGCACATAGAATCCACTGTGGATCACAGGGGCGACATTCCCTTCCCTCCTCCAATCAGCATTCCAGCCTTGCGAAGTCGGTCTCCATAGGGCTCCACCTTGCCCCTGAAGACAGGAAGCCATGGGGCCTGATGGATTATGATTTTTATTATGAAATAATTCATACATGCAAGAAGAATGGGCAACATGTGTGAAAGATACACAAATTAATAAAATTAATTCCTTTGATACCAGCTCATAAAACAGAATATGATAGTAGCTGGAAGACCCTTGGTATCCAGGCCTCTTAGGCTTCTCCCTCAGGAGATAAGCCCTGCACCGATTTCTCCACACACCACTCTCTCACTTCTGTGTATTGTTTGCAACTCACATTTGTATTCTTAACAATGTGCTGTTTCCTTTTGCATGCATTTGAGCTTAGTACAAATGGAGCCCCAGTTAGCACTACACAGAGGACGACGTGCTCATTTAACCCTCCTTCGGGCCTTAGTGGGGAGGCCTTGTGATTGTTCCCATTTTGCAGTTGACGAGAAGCATGGGAAGTGTAATGAATTTCCCCAAGATGACCGAACCAGAACCGTGACTTGAGCAATGTGGCTCTGGAGTCCATACTGTTACTGTGATGCGGTATGACTCTGTCAGGTCTTTTCATATGTTACAATGACAAGCCTAACAGGCCAGAGGGCTGGACTAGTGGATTTTTGAGGCAGGCACCACCTGACTGCTAACAGCTCCCCTTCACCTCCCACCCACTATCCCGCTCTTTCTCACCAGCCGAGCCTGTTTTGATCATGTAGGTGAGGAACTGGTGACCCTGTCCTCTTGCCGAGAGCTCCAGGATGTGACTTACTTGGGTCACAGCCTTCTGATGCCTTTGACAGGAGCTTGGTTAAGGCTGAGATGTAGGAATGCAGGGATGAGAGCTGGTGACCAGGGAAGCTTTACCTCCCCAATCAGGGGAGGCTGTGAGAGAGAGAAGGAAGGCAGCTTCCTAGTGGGGCAACATGGCAAATACCAGCCTGACCAGGTGGCCATGCTCACTCCTGCTGGTGATGAGTCACACAGATGCTATGTGACTCCACTTTTTTTTTTTTTTTTTTTAGGTTTTTGGAGACAGGGTCTTGCTTTTTTGTGGTTCAGGCTGGCCATGAGCTCAGCCTCAAACTCACATCACAATCCTCCTGCCTCTGCCTCCCAAGTGCTGGGATTACAGGCTTGAGCCACCACACCCGGCACTGTGGTATGTGGTACTGGTTGCTGCTGGGTGTGGGTCTCCACACCCAGTATTGTTATGTGGTTACCGGGGAATCGAACCCGGGCTCTTGCGCTTGCAAGACAGGCGCCGGAACCACCGAGCTAACTCCCCGGCCCCGTGACTCCACTTCTTGTACCTGTGGTCTTCTGCAAAACCTGTGACTCCAGCCTAACCATGAGGAAAATGTGGCACAAACCCAGATGGCCGCGCCTTCTGCAGCACATGTGATGGCACTGCTCAGAATGAACAAGGATGTGCTGGATGTAATGGTGCATCCCTGTCATCTTTGGATTTGAGAAGCTGAGGCAGGAAAAGCTCAAGCTTGAGGACATCCTGGAGTATATAAAAAAAAAGTTCAGGGCTAGCCAGAAGTACACAGCAGGACTTTGTCTCACAAAACAAACAAACACATAAACAAGCAAAAACCTAGAAACTAAACAGACAAACAAAAAGCTGGCAAGTAAAAACAAGGGAATTCCAAGCAACTGGCATCCCAGAGAAACAGGACCACAAGATAAATGACAACAATGTGGTATTTTGGATGAGATGCTGGATTCCATACACACACAAAAGTTACTGGGAATATTCATGAGCTTTGCATAAAACCTGCTGTCGTGTTCATAATAGAGGACAGCCGTTGAGGAATTTGGAGTGACAACTTTTCAGGAAATCTAAATGGATTCCCAACTAGTGCCACGGGACAAAGAGGAGGAGAAGCAAGTGCTCTCTTGTTACTTGACATCATCTTGCGTGTGAGACAGGACTGCCCTGGCCATCTTGACACAGAGAAGAACAATGTCATCCGTGCACCTGGTCAGGACAATGGAGCCAGCAGAAGACGACGCATGCGTGTATGTGTGTCTAGCTGACCATTAGGTTTTCAAATTAGCCACTTCCGCTGCCCCACCCCCACACTTCTTCTGTGTGTGATCCCAAGTCCTTGCTGTTGAAGTACTTTCAGCCAGAATCCTGTCTATTTGCAGTCTAGACTTGTTCTCCTTGGCATTGTGGGCCAGGCCTCCTTAATAGCTGCTCTTGTAGCCCTTGCTGGGGACTAGGCAGCATGGCCCAGCGCCAACATGTCCTCATGCTGTCACTCCTGTATGGGGCTCCAGCTTAATTAATCTTGTGCCGAGAGCGGGTGCTGAAATTTTCCCCGTGGAGCCTGGGAGATGATTGTGCAGAGTGAAACAAAAGGGAACCGCTGGTCTGTGACAGCTGATATTAAAATGACTACAACTCACTTCCTATCCAGAGCCGATGCATTATATTCCTAATAAATAATGGGTTACTGCAGGTTAAGTGTCTGTTGCTGCATTCCAATTGTTGATATTTAATTAGCTCTAAAATTAAAGTGTTCTTTTATCGTCACACTGCTAGGACTACTTGATTCCTAACTGATTGAGATTAAAGTGTCTCCCAAAGATCCCGGTGTCCTTCCGTCAGCCCAAGTGTGAGACGGCTTAATGAAAATGTTTGACATTTCAAAGTGTGACATAAATATCTTTAAATTAAGCCGAAGACAGGGTTTTCGTTACATTCTACAATCAGGGTATAAGTGGACAAGGAAACATTTCTTCACAAGGTTGAGGTTTTATGAGGGGGACAATGGCTGTGAGATAATTCACACTGGCCGTGACAAAGTGGTACAGGGTCGGCCATCTTTTTCGGTTGTTGTTGGAAAAATGGCTGGCTCTAAACTGGTTCTTATGTTTGAGATACGTGGTGATGGTGGGAGGGCTAGAGGATATTCAGTGGTAGAAAGAGGACTGGCTTTGGGACTCAGTGTAGATTTGAACCCAGATCTGCAACTTCCATGAGATCTTGGTCTGTTTGAGTTTTAGTTTTGACACGATCACACAGAATAATGGCATATGCTTCTCAGAGTCACTGTGAAGTTCCCTGAGATCATGTTGGTCAAAAATGAACTAGATGCCCAGTAAGCTGGGCTGTTAGTACCTTTTATACAGTTGTGATGTGGATTGAGGATGAGTCATGGGCCACCTGGGTAGAGGGCAGGTGATACCACTCCTAGTTGACTTGGGCTTTTGAAAGTCCATCCAACTCCAGATCCCTCTGGCTATAAAGAACCCCCAGCCAGACTCAACAACTGTTCTGGTCAACCCCTTGCCTAAGCCCCCAGTCTTTCTTTGGGCTGTCACAACAAAATGACCTACACCTGACAATTTATAAACAGAAATTTATTGTTCATCATGTTAAAAGCTGAGAAGTGCAAACCTCCAGGTACTTTCCTATTGCTGTGACATAACATCTTATACCAACAATTTAAAGGAGGAGAAATGTATTTAGGCTCACATTTTCAGACCATAGTCAGTTGGCTACAAGACAGGATGGGCATGGTTGAAGGGTCTGTGTTGAAAGAAAGTTGTTCATATCATGACAACTAGAAACCTGAGCTCAAAGGAAGAGACCAAGAAAAAGTTCCACCCTTCAGAGCTTGTCCTCAGCGACCTGCCTCTTCTGGTCAGGCCCCGCTTCTCACAGCACACTTAGCTCTGAAGTCGTCTTGGATAAATCCACTGATCTGTTTAGCTCCCCCATGATCAAATCGTCTTTTAAAAGTTCCACATCTGAACACATGAGGCTCTCAGGAACACTGTAGATCTAAACCATAATAAGGCTCTGGTAGGGTCAGTATCTAATACTGAGGTTCAAGGCTCTGCTCAGGATGGTGCCTTATTGCTGTGTCTTCCCAAGGAGACAGAGCTTGTGCCCTCACGCAGTAGAAAGGACAGAAAGGACTTCTGAAAAGTCATTAATCCTTTCATTGAGACATAATGCTCATAGGCTAGTCACCTAGGAAAGGTTCCATCACTTAGCACTGTGGCACTGGGGATTAAGCTTTGGCTTGGATTTTAGAGGGGCCACAAACATTCAAATCATAGCACAAGGGTCGTTTAAAACCAGGTCAGTCATGAAGGCTGACAGCATTCATCTGGAAGCAATCTGAAAGATTTCATTCTACTCCCAACTATTTCTGGAACTATCTCCAAAAATGCCCGGGTCACCTCCCCTGGTAGTCCTTTCAACTTAAAGAAGTCTTTGGAAGTTTGACCATTATTTTCCTTCACAGAATCAAATGTGTCTTTTTGTAGTTTTCTTCACCCCTTTGGACCACTGCCGCTATCCTTGCTTTAGGCCTAAAGGCTGTTTGTCCAATATCTGCTTCTTCTGAGGTCTATGCACAAGTAACATTATATTACCTGGATTCTTGTAGTAGAATGGAATCACTTAATTACTTTGACCAATTAATTTTCTCACTTCTGAGCTGACCTTGTAATTGCTGATGTGGGAACCACCTTGGATCTTTTTTTTTTCCTATGTGCTGATCAGCAAAATTCCTGATGGTGGATTCTCCATCCGCCTAATTCTAGAGCAAAGATAATGATGATGTGGGAGTAGGGCCCCATGAAAGCACAGCAGGAGTTAGGAAGAGAATTTTAATGTTTGTGTAGCACAGATTTCAGAGTTATTGGAACCTAACTCGTGCTACCCATTATGTTTTAGATCTCAAATGTCTCCCGAAATTCTCACACTGGGGAGTAAGAGAGGTGGGTAGCTGGGAACATGACTTGGAGGAGTGTTTCCTCATCCTGGTCCCTTCCTTCTGTCTGCCCTGGGTGCCATGCTGTGAACAGCTTTGCCCTGCGATGCTGTCTTGCAGTGCATTTTCCACCTCTCAGGAGGCCAGCCAGGGACTTAGAACCCAAATCTCCTTCAAGCTGTGGTTGCTGGGTATTTTGTCCCAATAGCATAACAATAACTAATACCATATCTTAACTAATAAACTCCCTCCTCAGCCTCACTGGCCAGTTTAGTGAAGGGTGAGTTGCATTGACCACTGCAGGAGCTGGGTGTTTCCTTGGGGAAGCTACTAATGTTTGTTCTCTCAGCAGTTACTGGGTTGCAGATGCTTGGTGGGAAGGCTGTAGGAAGCCTCAGGTATTCCGCTCCTGATCTATATAATCCCCTCTCCTGCCAAATGAGGCAGGAGGCCTACTGAGATCCTCACCACTAGGAGCATATCTGCCCACCTGGAGACTGCGTACACAGTGCATCTGATCTGGGCCCCACACAGGTGTGAGGCCTCCCCCTCTGGCTGTCCCGTAGCATGGCCTGGATTTTTGAGGGAGATGTTCGGTCCTTGAGTGCATTGTGCCATTCTCATAACCACACTGTGTTCAACACATGCATCGAGTAGAAAACAATCCCTGGCTGGGGTGTGGGAGAGCTAGCTGGTGAGTGCTTGCTGTTTCTGATTAACCTTCCTTCCAGAACACGGTGATTGGTTTGAGGGGAACCAGACAGGATGCAAAATGAATTATTTCCTGAGTTTTTGACTTTCTGTTCAAGTAACAAATATCACTTGGCTTGTGAAGTTCAAACACATTTATGAAAAATAGCAGATGCCTATTACATTGGACAATTAGCTTTGGGAATAGAAAGCTAATCAGAAGCATAGCTTTGACAGCAATTATTTGATCCTGTCTTGCTGAGGGTGTCTGCGGATGCTCGTTAGCCCTAACGCGCACAGCCACTCACACAGGCGCGAGCTCGCACCAGCCCGCCCACGTGCAGGTAGCAGGCACTTGCCTGGCGACTTCATTCATTTCCCACTGTCCCTGCACAATCACCTTGAGGGAATGAGAGAACAAAGACACAGAGGTTCCTTTCTCCTGGGAGGCAAGGAAGGAATGCTAGAGATACCAATCCTCAGAAGTGCCTCTATGCCCATAAGCAATTTAAAAAAGAAAATGGGGGTCAAATTCTATCAAGGGAAGCCAGTGACAGGCTTCCCCATGGCCCAGGACATAAATTGTGCTCAAATCCTTGCTGCTAGAATGCTCCTTTCCCTCTGATTCTACTATGCAGGAACTCCATTTCTTTTCCAGTTAAAATACTTGGCTGGTAGAAGGTCTGACCCACTGTACAGACTTTACTGTGGGCTGGAATAAACTTCCAGTGTAAAATAGGAAAATTCCTAAGGTGCAGAAGCCAAGATACAGGTCCTCAGCTTCTTGCAGAGAAGGGATTTGACCTTGACTGATCCCCAACTCCTGATCCCTTTTCGCTATAATTCGTCACCGCCCACAGAGGCCTACATGCTATAAGAACCATACAGTATATGTGTGTGCATGCATGCATCTGTGTGTGTGTGTGTGTGTGTGTGTATGTGTGTGTATGTGTGTGTGTTTTACTGGGTATTGAATATCTCCAGTATATATTTTAAAATTTTGAGTCAGGGTCTCACTGAGTCACCCAGGTTGTGCTCCAACTTGCTCTCCTCCTGCCTCAGCCTTCCAGAGTGCTGAAACTACAGAGAAATATGACCACACCCAGCACAAATGTATAGCTCTTAGCTGGGTGTGATGGTGCATGCTTGTAATACCAGCACTCTGGGAGGCAGGGGCAGAGGGAGAACAAGTTGAAGCCCAGCCTGGGGAACTCAATGGGACCTTGTCTCAAAATACAAAAAGAAAAAGAAGAGCTGAGATGTAACTTGTTGCAAGGGCCCAGGATTTAATCCCCAGCCTCCCCTCCCCACCTCTTAAATGCACAATAAAAATACAGAAGCACACATTTGTGAGATTGGCCAAAATCAACCTGGCACTGTCATGAAAACTTCAAGTGGAACCATTTTATGTCAGGAGAAAACTCTTACAAGGGGCCTGTCTAGCCCAGCAAGGTGATTACCCTGAAGAGCTCTTCTTGCCGGGCCGGGGCTGGCGTGTGCGGGAAGCTGGACCTGGAGTCCTAGGTCGGAGGCTCAGAGGCTCGGCTCTGAGCCCTGAGGCAGCCCGAGCAATGGCTTTGGGGTGTGTTGATGCCTTCCCACAGAGGACTGTTTTATATTCACCCTGTCCATAATGAGGTTTAATTGTAATGATTCAATATTGAATTCTCTTTAACAGTGTATGTGTGGGGGGATGGATCCTAATTGTTTGGAAATGAGTTTGCAAACAGTGGAGTGATGAAACCTGAGTGGGCCACTCCTCTTGGGGCACCAGCAGTAGGGACAGCTGGGCTACCATGCAGGGAGGAGGGGCCAGGCCTTGACCTTCCGAGCTGTGGTGGGTAGATATCAAAGGCTGCTGTCTTCTCAGAGCTCTCCTACTGCCTAGTGTAGGGCTGGGTCAGGTGTGTAGCATATGATCAGTCATATATGCCGATGTAGGTGGGAACTTAAACCAGGACGTTTTATCAGCGTGGATACCATCAATACATACACAATACCATGGATAGTACTGTAGTAGCTATTATAACATCATCACGGCTCTATATCCTGGACACATGTGACCTCATCCAGTCTTCCCAGTGGTCCTGTGCAGTAGGTAATGTCTGCTGATGCTAATTAGGCTGGCCAAGGTCACACTGACATCACAAGAAGGCCTCACATTTGAATCCAGGTCATGTGGCCCCAGAGTTCATGATTTACCTGCTCCATGCGACCAGATGGGGAGAATACCATGAGATCTATCCCTATTTAATAAGTCACCTGCTATTTTGCAGCATAAGGCACACTCTTAATACCTCATAGGGTTTGTGGCCAGGCACCTGGGTGTGGCTTAGCTGGAGTCCCTACTTGGGGAACATTCCCAGCTGCAGTCACAGTGTTAGCCAGAGATAGGGGTTCATCTGAAGGGCTGGCTAGAGAAATGTTCACTCCCAAGTTCACTTCTATGGTTGTTGACATGTTTAGGGTCTTTGGTGCTTGTCGGGCTGAAGGCCTCAGTTCCCAAGAAGGTTTTGGCCTAAAGCTTCCCTGAGTTCCTTGTTACTCAGAGAAAACCAGCAGGGCAGAAAGGCCATGAGCAAGATAGAAGTTATAGCTTTTTTAAAGCAATATTGAGGCTGGGGATTTAGTTTAGTGGTTCGGGCACCTGCCTCACAAGTGCAAGGTCCCAAGTTCAATTCGCAGTACGAAAAGTCAAAAATCATCGCAGTCTTGGAAGTGACATCCAGGCCAGCCCACCCTATGGGGAGCATCTAACCGAAGAGTGTTCACCAGGAAGCAGAGTCCTCTTAGTCCTAGAGTCAGCCCACCAGTCCTAGAAGAGAGGGCAGTGTGCTCCACCACCCATGACCCAAGCCGAGGCGAAGGAGACACCAGAGGTCTGGGTTCCATCCACGAGGGGACAGTTCACGTGCACACCTGAGCAGCTGCTGGAGAGGATGGCCTCCTCAGAGCTTTGACCTTAGCCCTCTCCATAGGGGTCAGCAGTACACAGAATTTGTTCCTGATGCTGGTGCTGAGCTCTGCTTGGCAGCATCAGTTTAAAGCCCTTTCTCAGAAGCCTGTGCCTAACCTTCCTTCTCCCCTTACAGAGAGGTGGACCCACGGGCTCTTGTAGACACTTACCGAGCATCTACTGGGCCGCTGTCCCTGTGCCCACTGTAAGGCCTCAGAGATCAAACACAGAGCTTGTAGTGTCACATGAGCTCCAGTGCTATTATCAGAGTGGAAGATCTGTTTCAAGGGCCTCGAAGCCCAAGGAGAAGGACCAGCACAGACTTTTCAATCATGGCCCACTTGACACAGGTTACTGTCAGGCTTAGCACAGGCTGCCCTGGGATAGGGACTAGGAGGCTCATTGCGGCCTGGAAATATGGTGGCATCTTCTCTCAGGTGATGATTGAGCTGGATCTGAAATAAGGAGTCAGGGAAGAGGTAGAGGACAAAGCAGGAATGCCCAAAGGACACTACTACTACTGTGCCAGCTGTGACATTTGACAGCGCCCACGGAGCATGTTAACCAGAGCCTTGGCCTCAGCATTGGCCTCTAGAGAATTTCACTCAGTCATGTGGAGATGGTTGATTGCCTGAGTGGTTGACCTTAGTCTCCAGGACCCTCAGAGGTGACATTGACTTCAGAAGGCCCAAGGCCACCATAAATCATATCGTTAGTATAGACTGGCACAGCCCAAGATCCTGGGTAAACAAAGACATCTCCTCAGGCAGGACTTTCCAACAGCTTCAAGGTGACCACTCAGGAGCTGTGCCAACAGCTCCCTTTGCTGTACAGGTGTACAGACTGGCTTCTTGGCCACTTCATCCCTCCGGGCCTCTTTGACCTCCCACAAGACAGCCAGTGTGGCTCTGCACTTCTTGACCATAAGGAGTGTGCACCTCAAGGAGGAACACAAAGCATCACACACACACACACTCACGCAGACATGCATACACATAAATGTAGTTGCGACCTTCCCTACCAATCAGCCAACAATATAACTAAAAAAGGTTGGAGTGGGTGGCAGAATGTCAGGGGTATCACAGGAGGCTGAGCCGGAAGAGCATAGAGATTTCCTTACCACGGTGACGGGAGGAGACATCTCCCACAAGATGACTGAGTGGAGAGCTGAAGAGTGAGGGTGAGCCGTGAGATACGGTGGGAGTGGAGAGAAGCTGGCCCAGGTGATGGACGGAGCTGAGGACCGAGTTCAGAGGGGAGGGGGCGTGGCACGTGCAGACACAGGAAGTGGGCATGGCTGGGCAGGAGAGGCTGAGTGCTGCACAGGAATGTTCTGGGTGCCTTTGTAGCTCACAGAGGAGCTGGGAATACTGAATATACTGGGGGCAGGAGCAAGGCAACCTGTGGGATGCACTGGACACTAGCTAAGAAAGAGCAGAAAGTGAACAGGCATATGAGTAATCTTCACCAACCAGGTCCTGTACAGAAAGGATCTGGAGAGGGCTGACAGGGGGTCAGAGACCTGGGGAAGGAGAGAGGGCGAATGGGGAGTCCAGAGACTGGCAAAGGCCAGAGGAAGAACCCATGGCCTCTCTTCCCTGGTAGTGTTGGGGAATGCTGCAGGTGTCATGGGGATTCAAGGAGACTCCAGAGGGCAGGACCTGCAATGACAGGTGGAGGAGCAGAAGGTGTGCGGAGGTCCAGCATCCTTCCTGGACCTCCCACAAGACAGCCAATGTGGTTCTGCACGAGGCTGGAAGCTTAGGGTGCAATCAGTGTGTGTGTGTGTGTGTGTGTGTGTGTGTGTGTGTATATGCGTGTGTGTGTGTGTATTTGTGTGGTCTCGTTAAGTACAGCTGGAGCCACAAGATCTTCATGTGGTTAAGGACAAGCCAACGGCTTCCCAAGGCAGAGTATGCCACCCTGCACCGTGTTCACAAGAAGGGAAGAGGTAAGATCAATGGCTGTTCAGAAGGTGAGCAATGTGCCTTGTACAGGTACAAATTCTCAATGTCAAATGGGATCATAACATATATATATAAATGTATCAATAAAAGCAATTTTAAAAAATCATCTGTATAGCAAAGAATAAAACATAAAAAGGGGTCAGGGATTTAGCTCAGTGGTTCTGGTGCCTGCCTTGCAAGCACAAGGTCCCTAGTTCTACCCCTGGTAACTGTATATCACAATGCTGGGCATGGTGGCTTATGCCTGTAATCCCAGCACTTGGGAGGCAGAGGTAGGAAGATAGGTGAGTTTGAGGCTTGCCTTGGGCTACACAGTGAGCTCAGGGCCAGGCTGAACTGCAAAGTGAAACTTTGTCTCAAAAAACTAAAAACACACACAAAAAGTTTTTAAATTAAAAAAATAAATAAATAAAAAGGCAATCTACAAAAAAAAAAGAAGAAGAAAAGAAGATGCAAGAAGAAGCCAGAGAGCTCCAAGGGCACAGGGGAAGGTGGGCTCCTGCTCCTCTTTGGGCAGCTGTATAAGAGAAGAAGCAGAGGCAGGGCCCTGGCTATTCTTTCAGCACCTTATCCTCCTCTCCTGGGACTACAGAGACCCCCTGGGGTAGGAGGGACCCTCACTCCTCAGAAAAACTTCCCAGAGCACAGAGCACATTGCACTTTGGCAACCACAATGCCCTGCCGAGCCAGGTACACATATCTGTCCCGTCTCCACCACAGCTGGGCCTTGGGGGAACATCACTGCAATCCTGTGGGGAGAAAAACAAAGTAGGACAAGGGCACAGAGTACAGTGGGAGGAGAAGGGTCATCTCCGGCATTTGCCCAGGGTCTCCTTGCTGACCATGCTGCATAGAAGTGTGGTAGCCTCGTGCTTCTCCCAGGACTTTAGGCCTCTGAGGCCAGGAACACTGGCCAGTGCAATCACTAGGAGGAGGTGGGTACAGGTTGGCATGGTCTCACCCGTCTCACTGTAGGCCCTCCAGGTTTTTCTGAGGCCCCACCCTTACCCTCTTATCCTAGGAGTGCTGGCAGCTCGTGTCCCGTTCCTGCCAGGTCCAGTGTGTCTGGGTCTCTTTCTTAAATATCCCCAGTATTCCAGCTGAAGGTAGCTCTGCCTCCTGCCTCCACCCTGGCCAGTGCCCTGCCCTCCCTGTGTCTTCATGCCCTGCCCTGCATTATTGTGTTCTGAAACCAGACCCATTAACTCAAAAGGCATCCAGACTGGCTGGACTATGTCTGCTTCTCCCCACTGAAAGCAGGCTGAGGCAGACAGGGACTCTGCACACTTGTGGCCACATCCCTGGTACCCACATTGAGCCTGCAAGTGAGGGGCGTTTGTTAAATGAATACCTCCCGGGCCCGAGCAGCCTGCATCCCCGAAGCACCCACGCTGCTGTCCTGCAGGAACTTCTGCTGCAGAAACCTGGCCCCAGCCCTGGGAACACAGGCTCTGGGCATCTCAGAAGATGCTGGAAGCCAAGAAAGAGGAGAAGTGAGGCTTCTGTCATTGTTGCCGCACTCTCTCCAGGAAATAAAACGCTTTTACCTTTATTAGCACTGATAAGAGTAATAGTCTGTTCGCCAGGCTTTTAAATCTTTCTCGATCATCATTTCTGAGAGAAGCTGCTGGCTGAGCGGAGCGGGCACGACAGGCTTGACGTGGTTAAATCATTCTTAGAGCTGAAGCTTCCGCCAACACTGACACTGGCCCCCAGGGAGGGCCCAAGGCTTCCGGCTTCATCTTGGAGCCACCGGAGGAAGAGGAAGTCTCTCAAAGACAAGAGTGGGCTCAGAACTCTGGGGCACTGCACCTCCCCTGCCTGCCTGATGGTGCGGCCTGAGTGCCCGAATGGTCTGTGTTCAAATCCTGGCCGGACACTTGTTAGCTGTGCAACTTTGGCCTCATTTCCGACCTCTCTGCTCCCTATCCATATTTCTAAGCTGGTAGCGATACTAACAGGAAGAAATCACAGGACTGGTGGAAGGATTAAATGAGCTAATACAGATAAAGTGCTGAGACCAGCACCTGAAGGAGAGAAAGTGCTGGTGTGTTTGTGAGCAGTGATTCTTATCAATTAGGTGTTTACCTCACGTGAAGCAGTAACCCGGAGTGGATCTCATTGTTCCTGATGGGTGGATAGATGCAGAAGCTGCTGGGAGCTGGCCTATGTCCAAGGTCACATACTTATGGAAGACAGAGGTGTGATTTAAGGCAGGTAGTTGGACCTCAGGGCTCTGTGCCCAGCCAGCAGGTCCCCTGACCTGTTGGTGACGGCCCCTGTTAAGGCTGGGCACAGGCTGGGAATTCACCTGGGGCCTCAGCCTGGAGCTCACTTTGCAGCTGCAACCAAGAGAGGTGAGTAAGGATGAGCTGGAAAAATTGGGCTCCCAGACACCATATGGCTCAATGTCCCCTCACCCAGAACCAACACACCCCACTTCCCTTGGGTTAGGTCCTCCATCTGGCCCCTCTGGAATGATGGCAAAACGGGGCCAGTTAGCGTGGGGAGCAAATGCAGAGCAGACGGACATGATGCTCCTGAGCACACAATGCTGATCATATCGATCTACTTCTTTTCAGAAGCAAATGAGTCTTGGCTTTTAACAACTGACCCAGGCTGGCAAAGTCTCTTAGAAGCCTTTGCATGTGGTATAAGCCAGGGGTCCCGGTGTCTGTGACAGCAAAAGTGCCAGCCTCCACATCTCCCAGCCAAGGCCGGGGCAAAGCTGCAGCCTCAGCCTGAGCACAGGGCAGAGGCACCAGCTCTGGCTCCTGATGGGCTTTCCCAGGGGACCCGGGATGTTATGACTGGAGGTGGAAGTGGCCTTGAACGGGCGATCACCCTGGCTGGGAAGAACACAGAAGCCAGATCTGGAGATTCAGAGAAGAGCTCAGTGAGACCATGAGGGATGGGAGGCTTGTATCAGACAACCTTGCAAAATAGCCTGGCCTCCTCTCCCTGGGAGGCTGGCCCCACAGAATATCTGCACCTTTGAGAACAGCCTGGTGCCGGAAAATGTCAAGACCATTTAGCCATAAGCGGGTGACAAAGTGCCTATTTTCAGTAATTAAGCAGGAGGATGGATAAAAGTATTCGAGTAACCGGCATCCCTGGCAGAATGACCGAGTCACCTACTTTTACACGAGCCTTGCAATCCACGGTCATCTTAGAGCTTCCCTGGCCCGATAGTGGTTGCCGTGGCAGAAAGGGCAGACAGTGTCTCAAAGCCTGAGGAGAAGAGTGTAGCAGGTCTGTGAGCTCTGAGACCTCGGGGTGTGACATGTGCCTTATTGCACCCTCCATGCAGAGAGAGACAGGAGCAGATCTCTTCACAAAGGAAGGAGGTGAGAGTTATTACCCATCATACAAGCCTACGGTGAAATCCAGCAGCCCGAGGTGGGCATTCACCACTGATAAAAATCTGTCTCCCTGCCAGCCTAAAGTGCTGCTTAAAAAGCTAATGCATAATTTAAACTGTACAATCTGGGACTGCGATTCTGTAGGTGAGAGCAGAGACTCTCTGGGTAAAGAGGCCCTGGAGGGCTGGGAGTCACTGAGGTGGGCAGGGAGGGCAGGTGCTGGCCTCTTGGAACAGGTGTGGGCATGCAGGTGTGTTTTGCTGAGCAGGGTGGCTGGAGTGTTCCCAGGGCAGGACTCTGCTTCGCCAGATTCCCTAGGGCCCCTGAAGTCTTCAGGGAATAGTGAGATGAGGTGATATCCTTGCCTCTGAGCAGTTCTTCACTAGGGACAGAAGATGAAGAGTGTCCCATGGGTGACATTCAGGGAATCTAAAGGAGTGAGCCCTGTTGGAGTACTGAAGGCAGATTCACCCCACTACTCCATAGTGGGTGAATGGCACCTTAGAAGTCAGCACTGCCTGAAGACTCAAAATAATTCTTAATTTGGAAATAAGAGTTGGAGGTATACACAGGACCAAGTCATATTGGGTTAGAGTGGTTGGTGTCTATAGAAGAAAATGAGAGGATTTAGCTCAGTGGTTCCAGTGCCTATCTTGCCAGCGCAAGGGCCTGGGTTCGATCCCCAGTTAACAATACACAATTCTGGGCATCGAGACTCACGCCCAGCAGCAATCAGTACCACATACCACAGTGCCGGGCGTGGTGGCTCACGCCTGTAATCCCAGCACTTGGGAGGCAGAGGCAGGAGGATTGCTGTGATGTGAGTCTAAGGCTGAGCTCAGGGCCAGCCTGAACTACAAAGCGAGACCCTGTCTCAAAAAAAAAAAAAAAAGAAGAAAATAGAGAGACAGAAGACCCACATGACATTGCAGGCAGAGATGAGATGAGTGGTATATTTGCAAGCAAGGGAGCACTGAGTACCTCAGCAGCCACCAGAGCTGGGAGGGAGACCTGGGAGGTCTCCCCGGAGGTCCTGAAGCACCCAGCCCAGATGACAAGCTGGTTTCAGACTTCCGGCCTCCAGAAGTGTGCAACAATAGACTTCCATTGTTTTAAACTGCTTGATTTGTGGACATTTGTTGCCCCAGCCCTAGAAAAGGTGTACACCCTGGAGGGCTGAGCTGCCCTAAGTTCAGATGGTCCCGGGGCCTGCTGGAGGCCTGGACCAACTGGGCCAGCCCTGGGCACCTGTCTGGCTTTCTCCCATTCCCAGAAAGCATCCCTGTCCTCAGACAGCTTGGTGGTACAAGGAGGGCCAGTGGCACATGCCACATTTGGCAGGTAGAAGCCAAGGGCCACAGGCTGGGTCGGGTTCCGTCTTTCTGTGACATACATGAAACAAAGCAGGACACTCGGGACTCTCAGAGGCCCCCGGATCCAGAGCTGCTCACTCGCCTTCCCAGGGTTACCTTGGCCAGTGGTGGTGAACCAATGGCAAGTGTGCTATTGTATCTTTCTTTTAGCACCAAAATGTTCACGCCTGAGTTGTTTTTGCTAAACTAAAAACCTTGAAATTTAGGTATTTCATTGTAGTGTTGGCACTCTGCCATCCACAAGTGGATTTGGGGCTACAGTTTGGCACTCAGACTCTAAGAGGTTTGCCTTTACTGGCCTTGGCCATCGCCAGGCGGAGCAGGGGGCGCTGGTGCCCTGGGCTCTCCTTTCGGTGCTTGCGGGCCCAGACTCTCCTGTACCCACCAGGCCGAGCTCCCCCGCTCCTCCTTGGTCATTACAGTCTACTTGAGGTGGGGAGCCTGAGTCCCCCACATCTCTCACAGATAGCTGGCCTAGTGCCAGGCTCCGTGCCCCCAGCCCGGGGATGGTGGTTGGCACTTGTAGGAGGACTCTGTAATGGGTGGCAAAGGATACTTGGTGTCTGGTGCTGCAGACAGCATAGGCTCCCCGTGAGCACATCGATAATCATAAAAGGAGGTAAAGTTTATTGTCTGGGCCGTTTCGGGTACCGGAGGTAAAAAAACAATGTATGAACTGCGACAATGGAAGATTTACCGTTTCTGTCAGCCCAGATAGAGGGGTTGGCCGGAATTATTGCAGCCGGGAAGAATTGTGTTTTAGGATCTGCCCCAGGTATTAATTTGTGGCAGGCTTATCCTGTCAGGAACATACAATGTTCACGGTGGTGAGAAGTAATACTTGAAAGGGCCTTCCTGCCAATTGCATGGAGCTGGGTGTCAGAGCCCAGGAGGCAGCTGATCCCTGGGTGAGGTTTTTCCAATAAGTTCCACACGAAACGAGTGACACTGCTGAGAATATCGTCTTCAGGGCCTCTCAAACCAGATCTGTCTCCAGCTCTCGTGCCCACTCTGGGATCATCCTCCCCCTTGAAACCCACAGTGACTCTGTCGCTCCCCTCACTGAGGCCTGGCAGACTGTGCAGCAACAGGATCAAAACTAACGGCCCCGGCTCTAGAGTCTCACATGAGGCCAAGTCATGGGTTCTGCTGGGTGCCTTGGGACTCAGAGTCTGGCTTCCCTCCTCCTTCGAGGTCACATTCTCTGGGGAAAGGCCATCATGACCTCCATCGTCTTCTCCAAGTCCTGTTCCAGAGCCCAGGGCTTCTTCTCACAGCCTGAGGCAGAGGGTCCGGCACCATAGTCTTATTAGATTCAGTCACCCTTGAACTGTTCTTCTCCTTGGTCTTGGCCAAGTCTAGTTCTCAACGATTTTTGCCTAATACCACATTTAAAAGCAGGACTAGTTCAGAGAACACACTCCTCACACGCCTCTTTTGAATCCTGTATTAGTCAGCTTTCCTGTCACTGGAACAAAATGTCTGACACCCACAACTTAAGGAGGAGAGGTTTACTTTGGCTCATAGCTTTAGAGAATTCATTCTGTGGTAGGTAGGCTCCAAGGCAGGAAGAACATGGCAGAAGGACCCAGGGGAGGAAAGCTGCTCAACCCAGGGAGGCCAGGAAGCAGAGAGACAACAGGAAGGAAGAGCCAGACAGAGACAGAGACAGAGACAAGGAAACTGAGACAGAGAGATCAGTGGACACAAGGTCCTGGCTTCCATCTCTTTCACCTTCTTTTTATCCAGGCCTTTGGAGAGCTGAAGTATGCCTCAGAAATTGGAGCTGGGTGGGGGGGGAGGCAGATGAAAAGACGTGAGTCCTGGGAATTCTGTGGGAACCACTAGCCCTCTCAGAAGACACCACCCAGGCTGTCACAGCCAGAGAAAGTCAGTTAGCTGGAGCAGGAAGAACATAGCCTCAGAGGGACCATGCTGGAAAAGTAATGTCAGTAGCCACGCAGAGGGAGGCTGTGGAGAGAGTTGACTCCAATCTCAGCTGGGCTTGGGGGCTGGGTGAGGTGGTGTTCTACAAACCATGGGATAAACTAGGCCATGGCAGACATTGGGCATCCTTGCTGTAGTGGCTTATATCTAGAGGTCCCCCCAGAGCCTCTGCCCTAGGAGATGGGGCTTTTGTGAGGTGAACAGATGCTTCACTCTCAGTGGATTCATCTGCTAATGAGTTTAGCAGCTGAGTGTGTGTCAGGAGGTGGTAACCAATAAGAGATGGATACTGGGTGATCTGAAAGGGTGTATTTTCTTCCTTTTCTTCTCCCTTGACTCTCTGCTTCCTGCCACCATGGTATAGGCAGCTTTCCTCTGTGAAAGCTTCCACTGTGCTTTTTCTGCCTTGGGCCAGTCAACAATGGACTGAGCCTCCTGAAACACTGAGCCAAAAAAAAAAAAAAATCTCCCCTCTGAGTAGCAGGTGTCAGGTATTTTTTTCCAGCAATAAGAAAGCGACTAAGACAGGATTGGAAAAGCAACCTAAGCAGCCAGGACCAGGGTTTTGAACCTGAAATGACCACTGCCTTGAAGGGCTCTTGTCTTATCTGGTATCATCTAAGGCCACAGTAGGCTGGGCTGCAGTGAGACACTGGAAACAGGGTTAGCTGGGAGTAGCATCAGTCCGTGCTTGGGATGTGAGAGACCCTGGCATGATTGGATGTCATAGCTGGAGCAAGGCTAGATCAGCTTCCAGGTCAGGAGGTGAGTCAGGCATCCTCAAGAAATGGGAGGTGAGGCCACTGGGTTTCTGGATAAAGTGGGGCCTCCTTCAAACAGCCCAGTGCCAGGCAGGGCTGCCAGGACACACCAGCTGTGAGAGTCCAGCCTCTCACACTCTTTGTAGCACTGAGGGGCCTGCTCAAACAGGACCATGGTGGGCACCACCTCTCCCTAGGTGCTTTTGGAGTATCACAATTTCTAGTGGTGGAAGGAAGCAGAAAGGGCTTTGAAGGACAAGAAGGCCAGTTGGGCCTTCCTTTGACCTTGATCAAGGTCAGAGGGAGCAGCTCTACCCTGGGCATGGAAGAACTGGTGATAAATCTGACCTGTGACTTAGAGCAGAAAATGAGAACAGCTGTAAAAGGGCATGGGGTGCAGGTGTCACGTGGCCAAGAGCAATTTAAAGAAATGAAAGTACAATTTTCTAACATTGATCAGATAGAGCAAAGACATATTTCTGGCTCCCTCCCTGACTGTCCTGGAATGGGAAGAAAGGGACCTCTGTCCAGTTCCCTGCACTGTGGTTTCATGAGTGGCCCAATGCCCTGGCCTCTGCAGGGTAAGAAAGAAGCAAGGGTGTAGGAAGAGACAGTTGAGAGGGGGACATATGAAGCCATCCCCAGCATTCAGGACCTCATGTTGGAGCCGGGCAAGGAATGCCGACCTCCTGGAAATCCACCAGGTACGTTTCCTTCGGTGGGTTTGCAGGTTCTGGGCCCAGGACCACCTACCTCCTCAGCACAGTTTTTTGGCTTCCACAGTGATGGTTCATCATGCTTGGTCTATTTTCCATGGGGCCACAGTAGGCTGCTACATACTCCATGTTAAATTAAAATTAACTCTCCAAGCCAGCCATGATGGTGCAGGCCTGCACTCTGGGAGGCTGAGGCAGGAGGATCACACATTTGAGTCTCACTTCATCAACTTAGTGACAACATGTTTCGAAAAAGAATTTTAAAGACTGGTGATTAGCTCTGTGCGAAGGACCCTCAAGACCACAAGCAGAAGAAAAGAAGAGAGAAGGGAAGGAAGGCAGGCAGACAAATGTCATCCCTTCGCAAGGGTGATATGACGCCCCATGGGCTGTCCATAAAGAGTGGGTCAAAATCTTTTCACAGTTCAGAGAGCAAGCACAAAGCCAGAGGAGCCGTGCGGGGCTGTGCAGGGCTGTGCAGGGCTGTGCAACTGGGTCCTCGCCACATGGGTCTGCACAGGCACCTGTACAGCATCAGGCACACTGAGTCCCTGTGCACCAAGTGCAGTCAGCGCCCCTGGGTCATTGTGGCACCTCCCCATCTCTGAGTGCCCATTTGAGAGCCACTGAGTGGTAGAGACACAGAACAAGAATGATGGGTATTGGGGCCGGGGAGTTAGCTCAGTGGTTCCGGCGCCTGTCTTGTAAGCGCAAGGACCTGGGTTTGATCCTCGGTAACCACATACCATACTGGGCGTGGAGACTCACCCCAGCAGCAACCAGTACCACATACCACAGTGCCGGGCATGGTGGCTCACACCTGTAATCCCAGCACTCGGGAGGCAGAGGCAGGAGGATTGCTGTGATGTGAGTTTGAGGCTTAGCTGAGGGCCAGCCTGAACCACAAAGCGAGACCCTGTCTCAAAAAAAAAAAAAACCTAAAAAAAAAAAAAAGAATGATGGGTACTGCCCACCTGGCTCGTGAGCTTTGGTCAGGAGGGATGCCCACCTCCTACCTCCTTGAAAAGATGCTGAGAAGAGGCAGGTCCGGCTTGGGCTTGGTCAGGAGAGCTCCGATACAGAGACAAGAGCAGCCTCATGAGGTGATGGTGGAAGGAGACAGGAGCAGAGGCCCTGGACGCCCAGCTGGGGGGTTTTTCACAGGGTGCGGAAGGAGCTAGGGAGCCGCAGAAGACCTTGGGCAATGGTGCAGCCTCGAGAAAGAGAAAGGGTCCTGCCCCTTCCAGGAGCCACCTTCCCTCATTGGCTGTAATGAAAATTTTCTTTTGGGGGCATATTTGAGGCCATTTAGTCCACTCTGCTAATAATCCCCAGCTGTTGGCTATCTTTCCTCCTCTCTTCCCAGGGTGACAACCAGGCTATGGGTTCCATTCCTCCCAGATTCCCTGATAGGGCAGCAGAATCAAGTGCTTTGCACAAAGTGGAAATGCACTAGACGATCACTAAATGAATACATGAACTAATGAAGGAGACAGAGGATATTATAGCCTTTTATAATAATAGTATAATGCATGAGCCACCTGACTTTCCATCATCCCGTGCAGCTCTGAGTTCTTTACACGCCCCACAAGGATTCTGGACACGCAGGTCCCTTCCTGCTTGACCCTGGCACTGTCCAGGTGAGCATCTGCTAGAAGCAGCTTCCCTGTAGCCATCCTCCCACCCAGCAGTACAGAGCGGCCTCCCCCACCCGTAGGAATGCTAATGGCCTGATATTTACTTTCTCTTGCCCTTCCTCCTACCCTTTCCCCTCATCAAATCTTCACTGCAACAAATTATTTGGCTTCCACATGACCTCCACTTCCTGCCTGAAGTCACCAAGTCCTAAGAAGCCTCTCACAGGCCCGGGCCTCCCTTCCCTCCCAGCTCTGCCCGAGCCAGGCCCTGGACAGACTCAGCCCTCCCCTGTGTGCCCTCAGCCCACTTTGGGGTTCGAAGCTCACAATCCTTTCAGTAAAACAATTCTCATCTCTCTCCAGGAAGTCACAGCTGACATCCACCAACACTATTAACTTTCTAAAAGGCTCCCTGCTTATAAATAAGCACAAATGTCGCCTTGCCTGGAAAGGTCCCTTTAATCCACAGTTATTTTGGAGGAGTGAGGGAGCGACAGAGTCACAGTAGGACTTAGAGATGGGTTGAGTGTTGTTCGAGATGATGTTGCGGAACTTCCTAAGGTGTCCAGCTGTCTGCAGATGTCAGGGGCGGGAGAGGGGGGTGCTTGTGGCTGGAGACATCTGAGATTTGAGTCAACAGGGGGATGCTGGGAATGCAAATGGCAGCAGCACTGGGGGAAGCTTTGGGGGCTGGGGAGAAGCCAGTCTGGGCACTCCTGTGACATTCAGATGCCAAGAAAGGTCTGCACACAGAGGGCAGGAGCAGGAGGGAGGCCTGGCTCCCCTGGGATTCAGAAAAGAAAAGAACAGTGATCTTCATGTTGGTGTTGTGCTCCGTGGAAGAGCTGAGCAGGGAGCCCGTGCCCCTGCTCTGCAGGAGGCTGTGGACCAAAATTTCTCCTTCTGTGGATTCGGGCTATTTGTACCAGGGGGCCAGAGGTGGGTTCAGCTAGACCCTGCGTTGTCATGGCAATGCCAGGAGGCCCTCCTGCCCTGCTGGGGCTGGATAAAGTGTGCAGATGATCCTGCACAGAGAGGGGCTGTGGGATAAAGGCAAATGGCCAGGGGCCCCCGTGGGACAAGCCAGCTTGTTCCTGTCTGCTTCTCCCTGCAGGGACTCTGTGCTGCCACATACTTTCCTTCAGGGTCCCTATGAAAGGACACAGAAGAGCCCTACTACAGGGTTCTGACATATAACAGCTACTTAAAAAATACATATTTTAATGTAAATGAATAGACTGTGTGGGTCTGGATCCCAACACTACCTCCCAGTACATGGGCTCATGGAACTCCTCCCACCCCCATCTCCTCCATCCAGGGGGGCCTCTGTGATGGCCCCTACTGACACAATACACAGAAGCAGGTAGGACCACAAAAACACCACATGTGACCACCTCGCTGTCCCTGGAGGCGCTTGCGCTTGGAGCCCAGTAGCCCTGCTGTCTGGAAGTCCTGCCAGCTCTGCAGAGAGGCCGGTGGAGGTGTTCTGGCTGATGCTCGCCAAGGTCCCAGTTGAGACTTGTGAGTGAAGATGCCTCCTGGTGATCCTGGTCTCCAGCTGTGGAGGTGTCCCGCCTTCTAGCCTTCTCAGCAGAAGCCCTGCCATCAGAGAATGGAGATGAATTTGTGCTGTGGCTGGTCCAAACATCTAACCCATAGAAATGATGAGAGAGAATACAGGGAGCTAATCTCATGCTTTAAGTTTGGGGTTGACTTGTTATCTAGCAAGAGGTAACAGGTATAGTCAGCATTCGTACTGAGCCTTCGCTGGCCTCCCTGGTGTCCGGCTTCCTCCTAACTGCCTTGACTAGAGAGCAGTCTCCCTCTCCTCTTCATGGTTGCCGGGGTAACAGGGTCCCTGGCATAATGAGGGGAGGTAAACTTTTCGAAGGAAGTGCCCCAGTTGCTTTCCTTACAAGAGACCCCTTGGGTTTTGAGTCTTGACCAGTGCAAAAAGACCTAATGGCTTCCCTGCCAGTTCTCAGTCCAACATCAGTTCTCTCAGGATGGTAGACCCCACTCTCCTGCCTGTAACTCTGCATGTGAGACAGGCTGAATGAGGCAAACTCCTAGAATCCCTCTGGCTCTAGGCTTTCCAGGTCACTGTGTTTCCCTGACCTGCATTGGACCGTGAGGGTTCTGGTGTATCATATGAGGAGCAAGGAACAAAGCAGAGGTTCCATGAAGAAGGAATCTCTCCTGCCTTCTGTCTTTTATGGACTGTCAACCATGTGCTAGGTCCTGGAGCTATGTAATTAATAACGCTCTGAGCACATTGGCTTTCTTTGTTATTTTCTTGTCTCCTCTCAGGGTCATTTGCAGATGATTAATCTAAATCATTATTTAGATTCTGTCTAATCGTTTTTTAGACCAGCAGTGATAACCACAGCTGTCTTGAATCTGGGAGGGAATCACTTCCGCATGGAAGGGGCTGGCTTGCAGACGTTTATCCTCTCAGGAAGAGGCAGGATCATCAGCCCATGGAAAACATGGGCTGACTGCTACCTCAGTTTCTCCAGCAAATGAGAGGTCCCCAAAGGCAAGTTGGTTAACAAAACTGGTCTCATACTCTTTTTTTCCCTTTTTTGAGTTTCTGGTTCTCTTTGAGCTTTGGCTTCTTGGGAAATATACTCTCTTGGGCCTGAAAATACGCTACCTAAGTACCTTGCTCTTCCCTCTGTTTCAGCAGGGTCAGCTCCCTCCATTCACCCCTCAGTCCTGGGCAGCCTTCACCCTTCTTCCAGAAAGGCTGCCCTGAGCACAGACAAATGGGACCCCCTGAGCACAGACAACTGTCTCAGCAGCTGCTCCACTGTCAACCAAAGCAGCCACGACAGACTCATGAGTCGTGGAGACCAGGACTGTCACTGGCATCATAGATGCTTCTCATCCCCATGAGAAAATCGATACTCTCAGGCTGTTGTGCTTCTTGGTCCTCTCCAAGGGCCTCCTTTGGCCCTGCTCCTAGTAGGTGCTCAATAAATAATTGCTGGAAAGATTAGCTATACTAATTGCTGGAAAGATCATGGCCATACTTCTGCCTGCTTCCCGGGCACACATGATGTATGAGAGGTCCTCCGGCAGGACAGGATGCCAGGTGGCATTATTAGCACCACTCACAAGGAGGGGCAGCCAGCCTTGCTCTCCTGCGTGAAGGATGAGCCTCTGTGTGCCCATGGTTGCCATCTTCCTCCTGATCTGCAGACCTCAAGCAGCCTGGATTAAGGTGCCATCCATTCTGGGCAGCCAGGGCTCTGAAGATGGGAAGGGCCAGAGGACGGCTCCAAAATGCTGAGGGTACTTTCCTGGGCAGAGCCAATGTGCCCATCCTACCTCTTCCTCTCCCCTTCTTGCTCCCTTTGTCCCACAGCTCTCCTATCTTCTTCCTCAAAAGGACACATAACTCTGGAGGGAACGGTACTGTGGTCAGGGAGGGGGAGGGGCCTTGTGCCCTCATCTGAGACCAGCAGACAAAGGATGGTTGTATGTGGCTTTTCGGGAGGCAAGGAAGGAAACAAGGCCATATCGGGGTACCTCGAAAGGTGTGTTTCCGAGCAAGTCCACCACATAGGCTGCTTTCTCTTGGCTTCCAAGATCCCAGGAAGCCCAGAAGAGCCCTGGGTCTTTTCTTGGAGAGGCCTTGCAACCATTTTCTTCAGGAAGGAAATGGCCCCTCCTCCTACGGAGTATTATGCTCCAACTGCACAAACTCTAGAAGTAAAACCCCAGGGCATAATCGAGGGAGGAAAGGAAAATCAAGTGTGGGTATTACACTGTGAAAACCTCCAACTGCCTGGACTGGCAAGTGAATTAACTTGTTAAACAAAATGCATACATCTGCATACATTTGAATATATGAATAGGATCAACTCAGACCCTGCCCAGGCCCAACTTCTCTAGGGAAGAGGAAGAGGGGAGAAGAACCCCGGAAAAGGAGACTTGGATTGTTCTTGCCCTGAACCTTAAAGAGCTTGTGCCTTTGTACGCTATATTTATAGATTAAACACAAAAAGCGTCTCCCTCCTGCATTAAAAACTACCCATCAAGGCTGAGGACTCCAAGGAGCAGTAAAATCAATCTCATTGCATAAAGACAACAGCAAGCAATTGGCATGACATTTTAAGTAAATGCTACAGCCATTTGTAAATGTTCATTTTCCAGAAGACCCCATCTATTATATGACAGCTATTTTCTTAGCATCCCAGTGTGAATTCAGTTGGTTTACAGATAAGCCCGTTGAGGAGAATGGATATCAAGATGTAAAGTGCTATAATATGGACAATTTGTTACCGCTGTACCACATCGCTCTGTCATTATGTATCTGCCTCTTGCACGGGTTAGAAGCCACTGGGCTATTTTTGGAAGTTGGTGTTAATGAGTGAAGGGGTCTGAGGGGGCAGGGCTGAAGGAGGCAGCAGTGTCCTGCAGAGGGTCCTAGACAGCAGACGGGGAGGTCCAGGGATCTGCCCTGATACAGACTTCCCAGGTAGAGGCCTGCCCTTTCCTGATGTTCCTTCCCAGAGAGGCCCAGGTGGAAGAGACAGTTCCTCACAAGAGCCTTGAATGAGGAAGGGCCCGTGTGGCTCTGCAAGGAGAAGGTCTAGTGGAGGCTGCAGCTTTCTTACAGGCCCAGGCAGTCTGGCTCAAAGTCTGGGCTCACATGAGGACTTCTGTCCCTGGGTTTTCCCGCCCAGCGCCCTGCACCTCCTGGTGGAGCACAGTGAGCTGTCTGGGCCTGAGGAATAGCACAGGCTCAGTGCGGAAAGCAACTCAGGCACTGCCTGAGTTGAAATATGTGCCTCAAGAAACTGAGGGTCTACCGGCCTCATAACTCACTGTTAACTCCGACATCCCAGACGTTTTCAAGGAGGAAATAAATGACCCCTCCCCAGTGAACCTGGAGCTGCACTGAAGAGGTGCCGAGTGAGGTGGGGACAGACTGTGACAGGCTCCTCGTGAGTGGGGCGGGCTGATAGGAAGGGACTTGGCCCTCAGGGAGAAGTGCCGTTGCAAAAATGGTGGGAGAGGGCTAAGCTGCTGTTCCTTTAGGTACAGCCTCCGGGCACATTGGGGCACCTAAGAACCTGGCAGGTCCCTCCCCTGGCCCCCAGCTGCTCCTCTTTTACCATTCATGAATTCAGTCAGTACACAGGTTGGGGCCTCCCACATCTTTCCCCAGGGACTCCTAACCATCCTTGGACCTTCTGTGCAAGCCAGTCTGATGATCCAGGGCATATCATTTAGGCTATTAATCCCTCATTTAGGCTATGTATCCCCCAGCCTAGGGCTGCCTGGTACAGAACAGGAGACAGATCTCTCTTGAATGAATGAATGAATGAATGGTGTGACTCTTGCATACATCACCAGTTATTTATTTTAAATCTAAGAGTAGTTTATTTAAAAAGACAAAACGCAAACTCTAAGTACCAGTGTGTACATTGCACACATTTAAATAACTCACAAGAGCAGAATTATTGATCTGTCAGGTGACTGACTAGGCTTGAGCTGCAGGCCCTCTGGGGTAGGGCAGGTGAGTCCCCGTCTCTTGTTGTAGTTGGTCTGGATGCATTTCTTCAGCGGACAGGTCCTGCTGGCTTCATTTTTAATCTCAGGTCTGATGGGAGCCAGCTGTGAAGTTGAGCAAGTTACCCTTACTTTGTGGCTGAGGCCTGTGACCCAGGAGAGCTCTTTCAACAAAGGTTCCATGGCTGCTACAGACAAAAGGAGAAGTGACAGACCAGGGGAAGTTCTTGCTTCCAGGATTTGGTAAGCAAGGCAATTCAGGTGCCTGACAGCATCACCCAGGAAGACACTTGGTCACAGTGGCTGCCATGTTCACTTTGGAGGGTGGAGGGCCAGGGCATGGCCTGCGGAATTGTGGGTCTGCCCCAGAGATGCCTGTCTAGCCTTGATCAGACTTCCAGGACTTATTTGCTTAGAATTATCTTTTCCAGGCATGAGTTTATTCTATCCCCCCTGGAGCTACATGCCAGGGTGCCAGGTACTTGGGACTAGACCACCAGTCCTCTGAGCTGCTTTGTGATACCCAAGCCACCCAGGGTCCTCTTGGTTCCCAGGAGGACCTCCCAGAGGATGGCGCACTTCTGTGGAAGATACCACACATGAACACATCACATGTGGAGGCCAGAGCATGACCCCTGGTCCCTGGCACAGGGGAGTGAGCGGGATACAAGTCTAAGGGAATGAAGGTTCATGTGGGGTGGGAGGTGTCTGAGATAAGAAATGTCTGGACTTGATAAAGAAATGTGTGGGTACAAAATCAGTTCTTTTAAGATAAATAAATGAGCAATCGCTGCTGAGGTGCCACTGAGAGTACTTAGCTTAATTAAGCAGTGTCACCCCGAGGTAATTTAGAGGCTGCATTCATCAGCCCCTTCAGCCTTTGTGTGTCATCACTGCTAACGGTTCTCCAGCTGAGGCAGGAAGCCGCAGAGCTCACTTCTTGTCACGTCCGAGCCTCCCCCTGAGCAGCCCTTGCATCTTTGGGTAGAGGCAAGGTGAGAGCAAAATAGCTAACAAAGCCTGGAGTAGTGGCCCACCCTTATAATCCCAGCACTCAGGAAGCTGAGGCAGGAGGATCACCAGGAGTTTGTTCAAAGCCAACCTCTGCTAGTTAGTGAGACTCTGTCTCAAAAAACCAAATCAAAACAAAACCCCCAAACCAGCTGACCAGCAGGGCAGCCTGGGAAAAACACTGCAGAAATGTCCGAGATGCCCTAGTGAGATTAAGCCAACTATCAGATGGAGGCAGAGGAGGAGGTTGGGAGCAGGCCTCTGCTGGCTTCTGGTGGCTGAAGACCTGAGAACTATGAATTCTCACTTTTACAGCAATCCTGGGAGAGCAAACTTAAATAGATGTGGTTTTTTCCTACTTCAAACCTGGTCAAACTGCGGCTGGACCAAACAATGAGCAATTTGTCCACTGTTTCACACCCCAGCGTGTTAGAACACGCTCAGTCCACTCACTGTGTCAGAGAGCGGAGCAGAAGCTGGGGGAGGGGTCGCAGCACGATTCAGGTGGAGGCTGCGAAGTGTCAGTTAGATGGGACAAGACAAGACAACTCTGGAGACTGGGGTGATGCTAATGACTACGGGGACAGTGGTTAATGATAGACACTGTACTGCGTGCTTGAAAAATCACCAAGAATAGATCCTAAATGTCTGTATCACCAAAAATATTGGGAATATGAAATAATGGATATATTCCTTGGCATGGGTAGATCATTTCATAATGTCCATATATATTCATCAGCCCCTTCAGCCCCTTCAACTGTAAATATATAGAATTTTTACTTGCCATTTATATCTTTATAAAGTTAGGGGAAAAATAAGACCTGGATTTGGGCCCTCACTTGAGCATCTAGGAGATGTATGGCCATATATAAATTCTCCAATCTCTCTGGGGAGTTTTCCTCTTCCGGCTTCTCTGAAATGGGCTCATTACCCCTAACCTCACTGACAATTAAGTGACATTCTAATGCCTGGGACAGGAGCCCTAAAAAGTGGAAGCCAGTGAGAGAAAAGTGGGGTGACTTGCCTCAGATCAGGGCAGGTCAGTACATGGAGGGAAAGGCGAAGTCCAAACTCCCTGTCTTTCAACTCTTATTCAACAGTTTCCATAGCAACAGATCCCAACCTGTCAATGAGTGCGCTAGATTTTGTGACATCCCTTGGTATATAAAATTATCTGAGGGCCATCACAAAGTAATCAAATCATATGCTGTACTGTGCTTTCTCTTGGTGGAGATGTCATAAGGATTTGACAAAAATGACAAGATGTCAGTTGGGCTCCTAAAGAGTTAGACATCCCGAGTTCAGCCCGTTGAGATGATTCTTGTGTTTGACTCCGACATGGGAAAAGTTACAGTCAGATTCCATTGTTTGTGTCTTTCTAATTAACCCCAGATACTCAAGTCCAATTGCTCCAGATCTGTTATCCCTCAGCGTCCTCAGTTCCAATTTATAGCTCCTGTCCTTGAAAGCTGTCTTGTCCCCTGCCCTCTGGACCTGCAGAGTGGCAGAAATAGAGAAACAGCCCTTCAGCTGTGGTGGACAACAGAACTGCCTGCGAAAGTCATGAAAATGCTGGTTCTGAGCTGGAAGCTCTCCAGAAACTTGAGATTCTGCATTTTTGATAAGTTTCCAGCCTCACACTTCGGGCCGCAATGAACTGCAGCCGTGCATCTCTGACCCAGGCATCAGAGTCGGACATAATTGCTTTCACGATGTTTTAAAACAGCTTCCCAGGCCCCGCCCCAAATTTCGGATTGAGTGGTTCTAGGTGGGGCCTGGGAATCTGTTTCTAACAAGTCCCCAGTGTTGCTGGTCCAGGAGTCCTAAGTCTGCAAACTGTTGCATTGAAGGATGGGTGGTGGCGGGGGACACAGAGAGCCTCCAGGTGTCGCTCCAGCGCATCTCTCATTATGTCCTTCCTTTCTCCCCAGATGAGCTTTCCTATGCCAGAGCCCTCCTAGCCAGGGCAGAACCATCCCTCTGTCCCTGCACCCAGTATATATACCCAGAGCTAGACTGAGAAAGACTAATTTTGCAAAATCTGCACAAAACTTGGCCGAATTTATGTTTCCCCAGCAAGAGAAATGCTGCCGAGTGGAAATAAAATGCAGGATTCCTGGGCACTTCTATTACCTCTTCATGTCATCGGTAGTGACGGATGGCAAAAAGTAAGATTGCAAACGGAATCGCTTTCGCTTTGCCCAGAACAAGCCCCGCCCGGTGGCAGAGCCTCCCGCAAATCTGCAGTCCTCCTGAGTGTCACCGACAAGGGCCGGGAGACCAGCCAACATGGAGCGGAGCCTTTGCCAGGGGCTCTGGGGGCCCGTCCTTCACCCCAAACAGGGGCCCCTCTGGGCGAGAGGGGATCTAGCGTGATTTAAGATGGCTCATTTTTCTTCCTTGTTTTAATCACGAAGTAACAATAACAATAAACTGGACTTTATGTGGTGTCTGTCTTTGCCAGTGCATCACCAAGCATTTTACAGAACTAATAATAGAGTTTCAGAAATAAATAATGGGGAATAATAATAGAAAGGATAAATAACATATTTATGGAATTGTATTGTGCTTTTATGGTGATAAATAATTTCTTAGACAGCCTGCGGCAGGAAATGAAGATATCTGGAAGGAAGAACGGAGGGAGGAAGAAAGTAGGAAGAAAGAAAGAGCTACTTTCAGGTAAGACTCGAGATGAGCTGAGTGGGATTTGGGAGTGGAGTGAATGAGGCTCCTGGGCAGAGCTGGGAAGGACAGGGAGGGCCCCTACAAAGGAGGGCGGCTGTCACCAGCAGGGATCTCCAAACAGGCACCCCAGGGTGAGAGGCACACAGTGTGTTAGGGGTTGAGTCTGCACAGGATGGAGGATAGATGCAACTGGACAGACATATGCATTGGGCCCAAATGCCCTGCTCACTCAGGCACAAGGTGCAGAGCCATGGCTCCTCTTCACAGCCAAGGACACCTGCTGCCTGTCCATCCTGCTGCCTCCTCCCCAGGGAAGAGAGTCTTCCTGAAGGGCATGGGGCTATGTCTTCATGCCTACTGCAGTGAGAGGTGAGGGGCATTTTCTGGACACAATCTGGCATGGAACAAGGCACTAGAAAAGAAAGGCAAGTTACACAGAAATTTCTCTAATACAGTGAATATTCCTCTCTAAGACTATAGCTGGTATCAGGCTGAATGGATCAGAGAGGTTAGAGGTGGAGAGAGGCTGTCAGGCAGATGGGACAGGGATGTAACCCACTATCAGGCAGATCAGAAATGATTAGCGTCTTCCTCTGGCTTTGTGGTACTATCAGTTGTCTCTGTGGATGAAATCCATACTTGAGTTTAATCCATATAATAACAGCAGGCTGGATTTTTGCCTGACTGTTACTTACTTGCGAATATTCTGAGGATTTTACATACATTGTTGCTTCTGTAGAGGAGAAAACAGACATTGAGGCCAGACAATTTGCCTGGGGACAGTGGGGCTGTATCAGTCCCTTTCCCGTTGCTAAAACAAGATACCTGACACCAGCAAATTAGAGGACAGGTTAGTACTATGGGCTCTCAGTTTAGTGGGTTAGGTTGGCCACCTCCAGGGAAAAAGTAGCATAGGAGAAGGCATAATGGAAGGAAGCTGCTCATGTCATGGCGATCGGAAAGCAGGGGAGGTTGGGACAAGACACACACTTCTAGGTCATGCTTCTTATCACTGAGCCCTACCTCTGAATAGCACAGTCACCTATTAACTCTGCAAGGTTCTCCTCCACGGATGAGAACAGCCCTTCCATGATCTAATCACCTTCCAAGCACATGAGGCCTTAGAAGGCCTTCCATTCTAAACCACAACAAGTCTTGACTTAGCCAAGTCAAGACTTTGACCCCATTCAAATTTCCCTTCACAGACTAAAGGTTCGGTGGAAGCCAAGCCAAAGCCAGCATCAAGTGCAGACCATTGAATGCAGTTTGAATCTGTAGAAGTCACTGACTCTGACTGTGAAGGCCGCAGACCTGAGTGAGCTGCCAGCAGCTATCTATCTGTAGCTGGCATGAGAAGCTGACCCCATTGTGCTGACCCCAGTGGATGCAAACACTTCAGGGCAGGCTTGTCACCAAGGCCTGGGCCTGCTGCTGCTTGGCCCCCTGGCCCTGTGCGCTGACCCAATGGCCCCATACAGGGAGACCTGATACAGCCCTGTGCCCTGTGCCCAGTGTCCTGGGAGCCACCAGTGCCCAGCAGGGCTACCTGGAGTTGATATTGCCCTGTGGATGCACCATCTAGATGACTCTTTTCCACCCCCAAACCATAGATGCATGCAACCTTGTAAACAAGTGTTGCTCACCTCATCAGCACCGTATGGGGGCTTTAAATTTATTAGTTCCTTTTATTGTCTTATAGAAGGCAGATCATTAACTCACAAAGAACAGGTTCATCTCCCGGGAACGTCTCTGATATCTGGCTGCCGAGCCAAGGTAACTCGATATGTAGCTATGGTAAGGAAGGGAGAAGAGACAGGGGCTGGATGTTCATATTTGGCCACCCTCCCTTCCAGTTTCCAGATCCTCCATCCATGCCGTGCATGTTTCTTTAGCACTGACTGTGTGTTGGACACTGCACCACACTCTCCGGATAAGCCAGACAGAACCTCCAGCTGCTCAAGGAATTCTAGAATTATCTATAGATTTGAACCCCGCCAAGGAGGTCAGGGGTCTGCACAGACCCCTGTATGATTGGTATGAAAGAGCTTCAACTTCCTCCTAGACAGTGGTAGGGATACCACTGTGATTTGGAAGTTGGTGAGAAACAGGGCAGCCTGTGTGTAGCTCAGGCCCTGCCCCTCCCCGGCCCTGGAGCATTGCACTGTGATTAGCACGGAGATGGTATTTGTTGCAGCTTCTTCCCTTTCTGCGCTGTCAGGCTGCAGCGCAGGGACTCCTGCTGGGCACGGTGCTTAGTATTAGAGTCAGACAACTGATTTGCATTTTATTCTGTTTTAAAATGAAAATCATTCCACACTACCTCTATCCCCAGAAAGCAGGTGTTGTCTGCTACAGACAAGGGGTGGGGAACAAGACTGCCTGGCTCATCTACTCCAGGGGCCTGGTACTCTGCTTCCTGAGCTGTCCAGCCAGAGCCCCTGGGCCAGAATTCTCTCTGGGCCCTGTGCTGCACAGCGTGAATACAAACCTGGGAGTCCTTACACTCTGGGAGCAGAATGGTGAGCTAAGGGAGGCCACAAATGAGGAGAATAAGAGCTGTGTTTACCGAGCAGGGGACTAGCAAGCCGTGGTGACAGCAACCAGGAGTCAACAAAAGGGAGCTGGGGAGGGCGTCAGTCTCCCACCAACTCTGGGCAGCCCTCACTCATTGTGGCAGGAGAGGACACTCACTGGGCTGCACCCTTTGGGTGACACCCCCTGCTGGACCTCCATTTTCATCACCAGCCTGGCTAACAGAATGGACACACGGACACGGGCTCTGCAGTCCCTACATGGCTCTGTCCTGCACGTCACCACCACTGTAAATTTAGGGCAGGGTGCTAAGTCTGAATCTCATCTGTGAAATGAGGACAGTGACAGCAAAACTCTTAGGGTGCTTTGGGGGGATCTGTGAGGTTGCTGAGTAACCTAAATGTGGCAGTGGAAAATGAGATACATCCATCTTCCACCAACCTGCCTTTTGGGCACCAGAGCTAGGTGGGAGTCTGAGCCACTGGTTTATCAATGCGGAGGCCTGACTTTAAAGCTCTTTGCAAGCTCTGATCCATCGTTCCAATCCAAAAACAGCCCCACTGTTCTTGTAAATAAAGTTTTATTGGAACACAACTGCATTCACTTACTCCATATATGGTTTGTGGCTGATTCTATGCTAGGGCGGCATTTGAATACTTTCAAAAGAGACTATTTCAGGCACTAAGTTACAGTCTGGACTTCTACAGAAAACATTTGCAGACTCCTCCTTTCATACCCAGAGCTCTCTGACAAAATTTCACTGAACCTGTCTGCAGCCACCCAGAATTTTGACTCTGCCTGTGGCAGATTCAGGCCTGCCCAGCAGGGCCTGGACTCACTCTTTTATCTGGTCAGCTGCCCAGGGGCTACTACCTGCTTGGCTGACTCTGCATGGGTGGCAGGGAGAGCCAGTAGCATGAGTCAGATAGAGAAGGTGGCCTTCAGAGTGACATAGGAAGCCAAGAGGAGAAGGGACATGTGCCCCGGCTGGGACAAGGCCAAGAAGACATCAGTTCCTTCTAAACCTACTCTGCTTCTTCTGTTTGGGAGGCAGAGACTTCCCCCAGCAGGACCCTGGTCTGGCGACCCCAGAAGGCTCTCATCTGCAGAACAAGGCAGCAACTGAGGGGTGGGAAGAGCAGGACCTGAATGACTGGGACATCTAAGAAGTCCTCTAAGAAAGCTAGCTATTACTGTTAATAACTATGATAAACCCAAATGTCTCTCTGCTGCTTCTACCTGCTGGTCCTAATACAACCTTTTAAGAATGCAAAATAACTTTGTTCCCTTCTCAAAAGGACAATTTTTAAAAATATTTGAAGATCTTCGCACTGAGTTTTCAAGTGGTACATGGCAACTTGGGCCTGCTGGATTCCAGCATTCTCCATCACAATGGAGTCACTTCCGGAGAAATGATGTTTTCCTGTCTCTGAGTTGAGTCTATACAGTGTTTTAAAATGTCTAAATACACCTACACTATACGGGGTAATCCTAGAAACACAATAATTCATTGGAAGGATTTTTTGGATACACTGACCTTTACCCACCTTGTAGAAGGATTGAACTCCAGGCTAGTCTTGGCTGTTGCTGGGTGTAGGATGGGGAGCGGGATGAGGTTTGTCAAAGTGGGCATCGAGGACTCCTTTCCCTCGGTGCCTCTTTTAGCTGTAATGATACATCTGCTCACACAACTCAGGAAGTCATTCACCTCCTGCAGCCTCAGATGCAAGATGGAAATAAAGCCACTTCCCCAAGGGATGGCAGGGAGACAGCTCAGGGTAGGAGTGTGCATGGAAGAGGACGAGGGAGCTACATCCAGATTCACAGACACATGCTGCTCCACAGCGCAGCCCTGCATGGCTGTATGTGTACCTTTGATAAATGGTTGCACTTTTATATTCTAATTGGTAACAGAAACAGCACCTCAGAGGCCTGGGAGAAACCTCAGGTCCCAGCTCAAACAAGAGATGAAAGTGTTTCCAGTGAGAGGGAAAGACTGTCAGGAAACAACCACCAATTTGCAGGAGGTGGCAGGGAGTTCTCAATGGGCAGGGCTGGGGCAGGGCTGTTACCTCATGAAATAGACACTGGGCTTATGTGTGTCTTAGATTGGACACAAAAGCTTTGTCTGTGGATCTGGGGGAGCATAAGTGGACCTGGGGACTGGAATAGGGAGTATCTTGTGTGGGACACAAGCATTCTTTTTTTTTGATACTAGAAATGAAACCTAGGCCCTGTACATTGTACCACACACCATCAGCCCTATATTTAATTTTTAAATTTATTTTAAATTTAATTTAATATTTATTTTTAATTTATTTTAATTTTATTTTTATTTTTAATTTAATTTTTTTGAGACAGGGTTTCACCAAGTCATTAAGTTCCCCCCAGCTAGACTCCAAGTTGCCATTCCCTCGCCTCTGCCCTTAGTGTCAGTGTACAGGGATGATAGGCTTGTGCCATCACATGTAGCCCGGGACATGACCATTTTTGAATATCCACAGGCAGAGAGCTAGGATGTGGCTCGACAGAGAAGGTGTCCAGCCTCAAGGACCTCAAGTCTGCAAGGACCACACTGGCCTGGGATGGCCCTACCAGCCCCAGCTGTCCTGGCTGTCTGCAACCCTCTGACACATGCTCTTTCCCGCCTCCCACTCTGGTCTGTCTTCCTTCTAGCACTGGCCCTGCAGAATCATCACTTTGATGTGCCCTTGAGTCCCAGGCCTTTCAAAATAAAGTGTAAAAGACAATTCCACGTTCGGGGCAGGGCTGGGTGTCTATGTCCCTAGCAAGCTCGTGGGTCATGTCAGGGTTAAGAATAATGAGAGAGCAATTTGGAAAAGCAGCCAGGGCACTGTAGGTGGGGAGCTGACTACTAGCAGCAGAGTTGGCAGCTTCGGTTAAGGGTTCAAGTCCTGGGCATCCCTGTTGGTTACTAGCTAGTGGCCTCAGGTGAGTTTCTCAGCTCAGAAACTGCTTTCATTTGTCCAGTGGGATAAAATATCACCACAGGATGGCAGAGAGGAAACAGTGATGTATGTTCAACCCCATGAGCTCAGCCTCAGAGCCATCCTGGACAGTGGGCCACAAGGAGCCAGTCTCGAGGAGACCATGGAGATGTGCACTCAATGTTCCCAGGCCTCGACCCCTCCAGCCTGTCGTGGAAGTGAGTTTTGTCCAGAGAGAAGCCCGCAGGCAGAGGAGACAGTGTGGATGGGAGAAGAGGGAGCCCTACACCTCCCTTGTGGGTAGGCAGCTTTCCCGGGATGGAGAGAGATCTCCCCTGCCTGTGGGGTGGGAGGGGAGGACCGTCTTGGGCTCTGAACCACTGCCTAAGTCAGGCACCACCGATGCAGCCCTGTCTCTTGTAGCCTGACAGGTCAGGGATACTGTCTCTTTAGCACATGGGACACTCAGAGGTCAGTGAGTGTGGCTCTGTCTATAAACTTGTCTACTGCAACCTCCTTTGAAGTGTGTGTGTGTGTGTGTGTGTGTGTGTGTGTGTGTGTGCGCTCGCGCACGTTACAGGGGCCCCAGGGAGATGGTGGGTGTACTACTTTGAGGACAGAATACAGATGGGGAGCAAAACCAGATGAATCTGCCAGAGGCAGGCCAGCCAGGGTTGAGCAAAGCCCTTACCAACGCCTGGCTCCATGCAGAGCAGGATTTCTCCAGCTGGGCTCTTGACATTTCGGGTGGGCTAATTCATGTTGCGGGCAATATCCTGAGCCGTGTAGGATGTCAGGCACCATCCCTGGGCTCTACCCACTAGATGCCAGGAGCATCCTCCCACCCTAGTCGTGATGATCAGAAAATGTCTCCAGACACTGCCAAATGTTCACTGGAGATGAAGCCACCCCCAGTGAGAACCACTTCATGCATCCGCACCTGGGACCTAGATGCCCCCAGGGAACATGGCTGAGACTCTGTGAGGCTCTGTGAACTTGGCAGTGGTGAGGGGTCAGCAGGTGGATGAGCCCCATTGCCTGTCTGCCAGAAGCCCTTTGCGTTGAGTCTTAGTGCCCTGCCTGTCGCCTCACCACCTTCCCAGCCTCCTCTGGCTTTGGTTAGAGGGGGGAACACGTGCAGCAGCCACCTCCCCCAACACACCCCCACCACTCGAGTCTCCAGGGGGCCCAGGTTCCTGGGAAAACCATCTTTGGAAAGGGCAGGGCTGGCGCTGGTGCTGGGGAGTCCTTGGCTGGAGAAGCCACGGGCTGCGGAGGCTGAGTGGGGGGAAGAGAATGTTATCACAGAAACCTGATTTTTCTACACACTCTATCAGCTCCCCATCTGCTCCTTGATTAAATGTATCGCCGTGCTCCCTCCCCGCCTGCCCGCTGCCAGGACGTCTCGGGAGCCCTGATTACATCTGTGGAGAGAGCCTCAAACCTCACAGATGAGCAGGCCTATCGATCAGCCTGGCAGCTGACGAGTGTTTTAAAATCTGGAGGAGAAGCGGGAACAGAGCAGGCAGACTGGGGCGGTTGGGGGCTCTTACCCGAAAGGGAAGCTCTCTGTCTTCCTTCTCATCTCAATAACCCAGGGCTGGTGCTTGGAGAGCGTTAAGTATTGACTCCTAGCAACCTCACTGGCCTGCCTCAGTTTCCCTCTCTTTAGTGGAAGACTTGGGAGCAGGTGGTTTTAGAGCAGCCTCCAGAGCCACCAGCCTACACACAGCCTCACGACTCCAAGCCCGGGCCCTAGGCCAGCAGCCTGGACAGCCTCCGGAGCTTGTTACAGACGCAGGCTCTCAGGCCCAGACCGGGCCGGCAGCCTCGGAACTGCCTCTAACAAGCTCCCTAGGTGCTTCTGGGCATGTTCACTTGTGCCAAGTGAGCCGACAGCGCCGTTCATTTGGCTCCTTCGAGATGAGCATGTAAAAGGAATCTCTCAGAAGGAATGAATCACCATCTTCATTGGCCTCAAAAAACTTTTCCAGAGATTTTCTTCCTGCTGGGAAACTTTAACCCTGCGGAGGATCCAGTTCTGAAATCCTAGCCACCACCTGTGGTGTAAGTCAGATTTGAAAATCTTCATTCAACCCATCCCTTAATAAGCCTGAGAATAATATGTCAAGCAGGCCCCCCTTCCTCCTCTCAGTGGGACCTAGCATGAACCTTAAAATAAGCCCCTTCCGTGCACCTTAAAATAAGCCCCCAAGAAAAGGGCAAGTTCCATAGTTTCATTATCAAGCATCTTCCTTTCTCCTCCCTGGGATCAGACCAGAGTCCCCACAGCAACACTTTTCCGTCAACTCTCCATCGCACCTTCTGGGGAGCTGCTGTAACAAGCTACTAGAAACTTGACAGCTGAAGCCAACTGAAAACCATTTTCACGCCATCCCCATCCCATGATCATGTAGCCTCCTCTTCTCTGTGGGTGCTAAAGCTACTGCACCTCTTTCTTTTTTAGGACAATTTGGTGGTCTTTAGGGTACATTTAGGATCATCAAAACCCTTAAGACAATGTTTCCCAATAAGGTCACAACCATAAGTCCAAGGCATTCAAAGAGGACATCTTTTGGGGGACTATTTTTCAGCCTATCATACTCTTCAGCCAATATGTAGCCTCCTTGTGGGATCCCAGGTGAGTTACCTGGCTGAGCCTCAGTGTTCTCTCCTGTACATTGAGTCAATAATTTCCTTAAATAGTTTTGTGTTTGAGTGCTTGGCACCCTTAATCCTATCATTGCACCATGAATCAGTCACACTGTATGTTCAGCCACCTCTGAAAAATCTCCACCTATGACTGCATGAAGCTTTGGGGGGACATCTAGATATAGACTTTGACATAGTACATGGCTGAAGGTGCTGTTAGGAAATGGGTGGAGGGAAGTTACTAGAGACATGACTTGGTACAAGTACCCTGAAAGCTTAGTAGAGACAGTTCTGAGTCATTCTAGACCCCAGATAATTTTCCCTTTCTCTCTCTGGTTCCTGACCACCATGAGGTGAGGAGCATCCATTACACCTTACTTGGTGCCAGCCACTCACAGACCAAGCCTCTCTTCCTTGAAACTGTGGATGCTGAGTATTGGGTTTCAGCAATGAGAACCTAAAAAAGTGACCAAGAAAAGTGACCCTCACTTTGGCTTCTTGAAAAGGGCAAGTTGCCCACTAGCAAGTGACTCAGTGTTCCACATGCCAACCCTAAGCTGGGACCCATACGAGGGCTGGGTCTTGCCTCTTTCAACCTCAGCTGTCAAAACTCTTTGGATATAAGTAGAAGCCTGTATGTGCCAGATGCCCATGCCCTTCCTTTCTGAAGGAAGCCCATGAAAATGGTGATGACTAGCAAGATCCTGGGAAGGCAGTGAATTTCTCACCAGCTGGGTAATGATTGGAGCCTCCAGGCAGAGGAGCCATGTGTGGGGGCCTGTGGGCTTCTATGTGTCCAAGAGTTGGGGTTCAGGAAATGGGCTGGAGACCTCAGTGGCTCCAAAAAGAGAAAAGTTTTTCTTGCCTTATCATTTCAGAGTGATAACCTGTAGCTTGTAGAGAATGTGGGTGACATTATGGGGCTCTTTTTGGAGAACGATTTATTTGGCGTTTGGCTGGAGGGAGATGGCCCTGATGGCCATGAGGTTTGGATGAGAAAGATGCTGGACACAAGAAGATCACTCAAGCAGCTGTTTCGACAATCTAGGCAACACATGACCAGGGCTAGGACTAACACCCACACTGGGCGCTCATCTGGCATGACGGATGAAGGCTCGAGCCAACAATGAGCAAATAACAGTTGAGCCAGTTTCACTGCATCTTGGGAGAGGTGACCTTGCAGGCCCGGTGTCTTTGGGCAATGCACACTCGCATCCTTTGGGGGGTGGTGTACCTCCTTTCTCAGTACTTCTGCTTTCCTTCTGTCTTCATGGAGAAACAGCACCCGCTCTGTGATTGCCCAGTCGGCTAACCGCCCCCCCCACATTAAACTGACTAATTTCTGTGGGGATTTTTCTCTAAGCCAGCATGACACAGGCTTTAAATCAATTTGAAATCCATTGTCTGCAGATCCACATGGAGAGGGTCCTTGGAGGATCGGGACCAATTATTCTCATCAGTCGGTAAGGGCTGAGGAGTGTGATGATGGGCTTGGAGTGTGGAGACGGGGTTAGGAGGTCAAGGCTCCTCCAGGAAGGCATGATGTGGGGGCACATGGATGCTGCCTGGCTGCAGGGGAAGGGCCCCCAGCAAGGCTCTGAGAGGGAGAGGGGAAGTAGGAGAGCTGTTAAAGGGCTGGGGTTGCGAGGTCCCCATCAAATCGGGGGGGTTTGGCCTTTGCTCTGAAGTTCACTCTCTTCATAAAATATATGAAGTCGAAGAACTGGGAAGAAAGGGGCAAGGGTCAGGTGGGTGATGATAGTGATGCTGAGAGGCACAAAGAAAGTCAGAGAGACTCATTAGCAGCCATTTGCAGCCTGCTTTGCTGCTCAAGATCACCGAGAATATTTATGAATAAAATCAATCTTGCCCCCAATGCAGGGAGACAAGCCAAATTCTCCAGCTCTGTCTTCCTGTCCAAATGGCTCTCTTCTCCTTCAGAATATTGCTTTGTAATAGAGCCCATCTTTGCCATCCTTCCTCCCCAAGGGAAGTTTCCCATTCATCTGCCCTAAGTGGAGGACATGAGCAAGGTGCTAATGTGGCCTTGTCCCAGCCAGACCAGCAGGGGAACTTGGCAGGAGGTAAGGGAGAAAGCTTCAGAGATGGGCAGCAGCCTTTCACCCATCTGCCCTCATTATGAGAAGAGTAAAAGGGCACAGCTTTCTCAATACCCTGCTCAGCCCATAGAATGAACCATTTCTCCTTACCTGGCTCCTTATTGCCAGGGCTAGTCAGGTGCCTTGGTGCGAACCGTCTTAAGAGCCAGAGCCCCATCACATGATCCATCTTGGCCAATCATAAAAGCTAAGGCCTTGTCAGGTGACTTAGTATGGTCAATCCTGACAGCCAGAGTCTAGTCAGGTGACCAGATCTGGCCAATCAAATATTCTAGTTCTGACTTTGTTGTGAGTAGCCAAGAGACTTAGGGACAGTTAGTGGCTTTGGGGGAATGTAACTATGTCTAGTGAACATGGTGGAAGAACCATACAGATTTGCTGTCCCACTTCCAGAACCCTCTTGCTCCCAACTTGTTAAACTTTCTTTTTATCCTTCTATCAATGCTGTGTGCCCTGATCATCTTCTAGAACATTCCCTTAGCCTACATTTCCATTGTTTGCAATCAGAACCCTGAAGGAAATTCTTTAAAGTCTGGAAAAATACACTCATGTGGAGGGCAGAATGAAGTGTCCTTTGCAGGCCCAGAGGCTGGAATGTGATGCTGAGCTCCTCTCCAAGCAGTTTCCTCTACACTGACTCCTTCCTGGAGGGTGAATATTGGAAAGCTGACTTCAATCACCCTTTGTTCTCCTAAAGAACTCAGAGCTCTTTTATGCGCCAATCTTGTTTGTGGTCCCAGTGCTACCAAGATACAGGCAGGCAAAGCTAAACGGAGGCTATAGCCTGTGCCCACAGCAAGTCAGGGGTGGCACAAAGATTAACAGCAACATGCTCTCTCCCCACCTCAGGAGCAGCAGCCTGGCCTTGTCTGCCCAGCGGTGAGTTCAAGGGGTCAGTTGGGATGTCTCCCAGTCCCTAATGCTTTTGAGGTCTGACTCTGTACTTGGCATTATGCCACACACTTTTTGTGAATGAATCCATTCAATTCTCTCCATGGGTCTAGGCAGCAGCAACGTTATTGTCTTTTTTTTTTTTTTTTGCAGTGCTGGGAAATGAGCCCAGGGTCTTTGCACTGAGCTATATCCACAGCCCTTTTATTATTTTTATTTTAAGACAAGGTCCCACTGTGTCACTAAGTTGCTCAGGCTGAGCTGAGACTCATGACTACTCTGTCTCAGCCTCCCAAAGTGTTAGGATTATAAGCATACACCACCATACCCAGCTTATTGTCTTTATCTTATAGCTAAGGAAACTGAAGCCAAAGAAAGCCTGTCCATACCTAGCCAAGTAACCCCAGGAGTCTGTGTGGAATTGGCAGGAAAGCCCTTGGGAAAGAAAAGGAGCAGGCCTAGGAGTGACCAGTTCTGCAGGGTGTGGTGTGGTGGTAGTGAGAAGTGTCCCCACTCCCAGTGATCCTCTTTAGAGTGGACAGGTTTACAGAAAATTCTCTGGTTTTCCTTCCTGAGGATCAGAGCCTAGCTGTGAATCACTCAACAAGTTTAACTAATGACTTATCCATTCTTATTTGGTGTCGGCTGTGGGATCGGTACAGTTACTGTGTTGACAGGAACCAGAACAGACCATGCTGCCTCAGCTGCCCATTGGCTGGACTTGCAGGCATGGCCCTGGGCTGGAGGGAGCACAAGGGCCTGGGATCCTTGAGCCCCAGCCAGGGACATGCTCTTCGGAACATGCTGCCCTGGGAGTCAATCCCAGCTGGCCCTCCCGGTCTGCACAGAGGGCCTCTCTAGACAGACCTCAGGCCTCTGCCTGGGACTTTCCTGCGGAGCTTCAGGATGGAAATAAAGATCCAGGCCAGGGAACAGGTGGAGTCACGTGGATTTTCCCTGTCCCTTGGAACCTAGAGAAAGTGGCTGGGTCGCTTTCACACCCAAGGAAGCCTGTGGCTGTGGCCTTGTGGTCACTTTGGCTCTGGAATTATGCTTGCTCGGGCTTGACTTGATTTCCAGACTGAAGCACACCCACCACCCCACGCATGCTGTCTCTGTCTGGGCCACACAGCAATCAAATCCCTTCTTGATTTCTACAAGTGACAGGAACAACCCCTGCCATGCTGCCGTTAATGTTGGATACCTTTGGGGTTTTGCAGGGTAGTGAAGGAGGCCTGTAACTTCCAGGTCATCAAGTCCTTTGACCAACACAACAGCACTGTGGTCCCCTGGTCACTCCACGCCCAGGAGGGCCCTATCTTATTCATCTTTCTGTCTCCTTTTTTTTTTTTTTAATTACAGGTGTGAGCCACCACACCCTGCACTGTGGTATGTGGTACTGATTGTTGCTGGGCGTGAGTCTCTGTGCCCAGTATAGTATGTGGTTACCAGGGATCGAACCTGGGTCCTTGCATTTGCAAGACAGGCACCAGAACCACTGAGCTAAATCTCCGGCCCCTTTGCTGTCTCCCTTTTTAGTCACATTCCCAACTTCTGCTCCCCCTAAGTCCCAAGCTGTAACTACCCTCTGTGGTGCAAAGAAGTCCAGCTTTCCCAGGCAGTCACCCCAACACCAGGCCCACTTCTATATGTTCCTTTACCCAGGAAGGCCTCATAGTCCAAAGGCCTCCATGGACACGGGAGAGACCAGCCACAAGTGTTCATGGAGAAAATGTCTCTACCCCCAGATGGAGTTTCATGTCACTTCATTGTGAACCTATACTATGGGTGCCGCTCAGTGCTGCACACAAAGTGGAGGCTGAGAGTTTGTGATCTGCTCAGGGTTCACCAGGGCAAAGTAGCAGCGGCCAAATGCACACTCAGGTGGATTCCAAAGCTCCCTCTGCACTGCTCAGCTGCTGGGCAGAGGCCAGGCAGGGGCAGGATGTGTGTAGGCAGTGCTGGGGCAGCTGAATCCTGAGAACTGACCTTCACTGTCCATGAGGTGCCCTCCAGGTGGCTTCCGCATGCCAAAGGGAGGCCTCTGCTGGAAGGTAGCAACAAGCTATAGACTGACATGTTGAGGAGGGTCAGAGGCCCAAAGAGAGGGACTGGGTGATGGGGTGGGTGAGGATCCCTGAGTGTGAGGGGACAAAGACTGGTAGGAAGGAGAAGTCAAAAAGGAGGTGAACCAGAAGCCAGCCAAACCCTGCAAACCTGTGGCGAGCATGCCCAGTTCTGGACGCTCTCACATCAGGCTACAGCTTCAGCGCCAGACGTGTGATTCCAGCTTCCTGATTCCAAGTCTCCACAGGGCCACAGTGAGCTATAAAACTAACAAACAGACCTGGGGCCCAGTGGTCCTCCCCTGGCCAGGTGGGCTTCTGAGCAAAGCTTACAGCTGCCCTCTGTGCTTCCAAAGCCCAGCTGCTCTGGGGCTCTCAGGGTGTATATGTGTGTGGGGGTTTCCAGATTCATCTAGCTCCCTCTTTGCTCCAGGCCACTCCCTGCAAATGAAAAACCCAGGAATCAATGCCAGAAAATGACCATCTCTGCTTACCCTTGTCAAGCTTTCTGCACACATACACAGGGCACAAGAGAAAGGCTCAGAGGGGCCGTTTGCTTAAATTCCTTAAGTTCTGTCTTCTCGTGGGGTGCATTTCTTATAGCTTGGGGTCAACTCATTCATTTATCTGTCACCAGCACTGAAGCAGTCATGAAGTACGATGTGTCCATTAGGGCAGAGGGGTAGCTGGGGAAAGGTCAGGCCAGAGCCCAGGGACATGCTCCCAGCTCCCTGGCACTCGTGTGTCTGCGTTGGGAGATCATCACACACTGCACGGAATGCCCGAGTCAGGATTAATGGCTATGCGTTGTGTGGCTTTTCATCTCCACCTTGTGAATATATATTAGAGCTGCGTTCTCACTGCCGCCAGAGTTAAAGAGCTGCCGACACTTCATTGAAGACTTGGAGAAAAGCATCCAATTCGGAACCAATTTGCCTCCTAGGCCAATCCCTGTGTAGTGGGTTTTTTCCCCCTCTATCTCCTTGCCTTTGGGTACAGTTAATGTGGCAGAGAAAGAATCCAAGCAGGACAAAGGCTCTCAGTGTGTGAGAATGCATTCTCTCTGAAGTTGCTTAGGTTAGAATTCTAGCTCCAGCCGAAGCTCTGTGACCTGGGAAAAATCACTCCTCTCTGAGCCTGTTTTGCAGCAATAGTACACCATCCTTCCTCAATGGCTATGCAGAGCTGAAATAGATGACATGGGCTAATTATTCAGTTCTTGGCCTACAATTGGTTGCCCCAGCCTGGGGCCTAGACACAAACAAAAGAAACTGATTCAAGCAGTATGGGAATTTGATAAAAGGACCTTGGGCTGCTGTGGAATTCTGGGAGGATTTGGTTTTGTGACAAGAACTACAGACAAAGTCACTGGGTCTGTTCTGGTAAGGACCTTCTGCCACCCCATCAAAGATGAGGGGCCTTAGGTACAGGATGCTCCTGTAGCCACCATGACCTTACTGTCACCTGGAAGCTAAAAAGTGGCTGCTGCCACCACCATGACATAGGCTCCCTCCTGACAGCTGTATGGCCAGCTGCAGACAAAAGGCCCAGGAAGGACACATCCTATTGCCAACTCTGGTCACAGCAAAGAATGCCAGGAAATCAAGTTACTGGTATGAGGATTCTACATTTTCCAAATAGGGAAGGGCTGGATTCTGTACACCCAATGCACACTGTCTCTGCGCTCTGTCGCTACCTCTGGGCTTGGGGCTGACCCAAGACCGCCTGCCTGGTGCACACATCCAGGCCCACTTCACATCAGTTGTTGCCTGTGCTGATTGTGAAGACCCCAGTAAACAAACTCCCTGCCCTTTCTTGTCACACCCTGCCAGGATAGGCCTCTGCTACTGGCATGTGCTGGGACAATGGCAAAGCTCAAAGCCAAGCTGAGACCCCTGGTACTCAAGAAGTGAAGGCTGTCTTCTCTAGATAAGCAGAGCCAACAGGACATTGTGTTTGTGTGTGTGTGTGTGTGTGTGTGTGTGTGTGTGTGTGTGTGTGTGTACATTTATTATAAGGAGCTGGCTTACGTCAATACAGAACTGAGAACTCTCAAAATCTGCAGTTGACAAGCTAGATCTTGAAACTCAGGAGAGCCCAAGGTGCGGTTCCAATAAGGGTTCAAAGCCTGAGCACTAGGAAAGCCCAAGATGCATGTTTTCCCCAAAAATCCTGCAGCTCAAGATCTCGAGAGAGCCCAGGTCTTTATGTAGGTCCAAAGCCAGACGAGACTAACATCCCGCTGCAGGTGCCAGGTGGGAACAGCTCCTCCTACTCTGCCTTTTCTTTTGTTCAGTCCTTTAGTGGCTGGACAAGGCTCGCTCACGTTAGAGTGGGCGATCTGCTTTATTAGTCTACCTATTCCAGGGCTCATCTCACCTGGAAACGTCCTCACAGACACCCAGAGTACTGTGTGACTAAAGGTCTGGGCACTCTGTGGCCCCATCAGGCTGACAGGCAGAATTAAGAATCCTCATAGCTGAGATCTAACCAGAGATCAGCAGGGGCAGGGAGGGAGGCCACGCCACTTTCTAAGATCTTGTTCTTGAGCTGTGGTTAGCTGTCAACTTCAAAGGGCAATTTGAGAGCTGAGGGAGGCAGAATATGTAAAACATTCAGTGTTGGGCCAACAGCATGTACTTAATACATGTTAGTTTTGCTTATTCTCCTGCCAAGGACAGGGTACTACAGGGCCAGGCAATAGCTGTGCTATGGAGGGTTGTGATTCGGAGGTGATGAGATGTGTGAGCAGCGGGTGGGGGGCACTGAGGCTGGGAAATTCCCTGCTTGTTCCTCCAGGCCCCACTGGTCTTGCTGGAGATTCTAAGATGAATGTGTCCAAGGAATTTCTGTCTGGTTACCCAGGTCTATCTGCCTTGGGAAACCCGTACTCCCTTGGGATTCTCCCTCTGCCCTCAACACTTCCAGAACTCAGGGAAGAGTGGAGTCACTCAGCCTCTCCTGCAGAGGGACCCTCACAAGTGGGTCTGGAAGCAGGAGAAATGATGATGAGGAGAGAGACCTTAGTGGTTGCTTAAAACACCTTCCTTGACATTGCAGAGAAGAGGCAGGGCCTCTCAGGAGCCCCTGGAATCATCCAAGCCATCTGCCTTCCTCCAGAGTGCGCCACATCCAAGCCATCTGTGTCCACAGGCTCAGGCCATAGGCAAAGGTCCTCAGTTTGAGGTCTCCCAAAATCTGTAGAATTGGGGACCCATCAAATGGGGGAGAGGAGGAAAGAGGGCAAGTCTGGGAGTGAAGAAAAGCTACCAGAGGATGTGTAAGTGAGCAGGTGACATTGGTGGGCATCAAAGGTTCCATGAGGTCTCTGGACCATCCCTTGAAACTAGGGTCTTTCTCGGGACTCCATTTCTTCTTAGCCAAGGACTTCTCCTGGAAGATGGGATTAATTCTCAGCTCTTCCATCTGCTCTTTGCCACATGGCCACCTTCTGGCCACAAAAATAGGACCTCCCTGTAGATGGTCACTGCAGAACACCAAGGGGCACTGTGTGGGCACTGGGGTATGTTCCCGGGGAGCTCTTCGCACATTCGAACAGGTGTCTAGGGGTCATAGACAGCACTGGGCTGCCCCGGGGCAGCCTGGGCACAGGGGGTCCTATGTCAAGGCCCCTTCCCTGTAGTCTCCATTGGCCTCCCTACCTTTGGCGGCCCCTCCCATGGTCACCTAGGGATATTTTGTCTTGTAGGACAGCTGGAGAATGCCAGGAATCCAACCTCTGCAGACCAAGGGGAAAGCAAAAGTGGAGAGGAGCGAGCCCTTAAAATATCCCTCAACTGTTTCAGGATTGGAGATCTGCACTAAATCTCGAGAAAAAGGAGTAATTACGCTGTCAGCAAAGGTGATATAATTTTTAAGACTCAGTTCCACAGCCGTAATTTTTCCTCATCCTCCCCGCATCTCACGGGGATTTAGGGGCCAATTACCTGTCAGTTTGCTGAGAGGTGCTGTTCCCAGCCAGGCAGCCATCACCTGTCACAGCTTCCCTAAGACCTACTTGACAGCCGGTAGCTGGGCCAGGAGCTGGCAGCCATGTAGGGTGCACTGCCTGCAGCTGTAAGGAAGCAGGGAGTGTCCCTGCAGCGCAAAGGAGGAGGCAGGCACAGCACTTAGTTGTCATTCTGATGAACCAACTCATCCAGTGGCTTGGAGGGAGAGGGGGGAGAGCTACGAGTGCCAGGTCTCTGGGCAGCAAAGTTCTTCTAACAGAGTACAGGATGCCTTAGACTGTTTTCTGCTGCTGTAAGTAAATACTGAAGACTGAGTAATCTGTAAGAAAAAAAGGTTTATTCAGCTCAGAGTTCTGAAGCCTGGCAAATTCAAGATCAATAGCCTGGAAAAGTCCTGCTGATTGGGGGAGGCTGTGCAAGTGGTGCCGGGTACCACGTGGTGGGAACACTGAACATTCTAGGTCAAGTCTCTTTTTCTCTTTAAACCATAGCCCTATTGGATCATGGCCCCACATTTATAGCTTTGTTTTTAACCTTACTTCCTAAAAGCCCTACCTCCAGATACCATAGTCGAATTAAGTTTCTGTCTTTCTATGACCTCGCAATGGGGGGTTGGCCTTGTCCATATGGTATGGACATATACACCATGACACGTCATTGGGCAATAGGTATCTTCTGAAATTCTGAGCCCTTCCAGCCCAAGATGGGGTTGTTGCACACAGTGAGTGGCAAGGACAAGCGTATACAGGAGGGCTCTTCCGTTGGGTCAGCCTGAAGTGGCCTCCAGTTCCTTAGGGGAAAATGGACCAAGGATGAGACTGTGTCCTCAGGTTTCTGGTTATTATGTTGTAGCCCAACCCTCATCTAGTGCTTGGTTGTGCTCGGAGGATCACACAGCCTCTCTTGAATCTTCTGCACACTGGCAGCTCAGTAGGTGGAGTGGCAACCCTTGCTCGCTCTGGACCACTTGGCTGATTCTGATAGCGTCCGACTCTCTCTGTGGTGTCCACTCATTGGTGCTATTTGATTCTCAGCTGTTTGATCACTCATGTGTCCTCTGTCAGTCTCTAGGGCTCAGCTGTCCCCACCAGCAACTCCTTGCCTACCCAGCTCAAGGGATGCAGTGTTAACTTCTCCCATTAAACCTCAGGATCTGAGAAACACAAAATTTCTGCTTTGCCAGAAAAAAAGTCTGAGGACCCCTGGAGTGGAGACAACCTGTGCTTACTCCACCTGTCTGTGCTCCCTGGACTTACAGTATTGCCAGGCATCAGTGGAGAGAGCTCTTCTTTGACTCACTTCCTGTCTCCTCCTCTTTCTCCAAATCCCAAGAACTCCTTGTAGCTTGGCTCTAAAAGAATGTTACTCCAGAGGAGGGATGAGCTCTCCTTTCCTTTTGGCCTGGGCTTCTCCCTGGTGTGTTCTCATCCTGGCCAGCAGAGGACGCTGTGTTCCATGTCATCAGGATCCCCCGGAACACATGGCTTACTGCTAGCAGCTGAGGACTGTGAGAGGGATGCTACATGGTTTCTACTCCCCAGGAACTCTTTATTATCCCAGGAGTGTCTCATCCAAGAGTAGGCCTCAATGAAGCTGTGTGGGTACCCAGGCAAAGCTAGTGTCTGGCACAGCAGGAAACCAATGTTCTGCCTGCAGAGCCCCCTACTTTGCCCTTTCTCCAGGCTGGACTCAGTGTTTCATCACTAAAACACACTGTGGCCTAAAGGCGAAGGTGGAGATCTGGAAACCAAACCAGCTTGGATCTGACTTTGACATTTTCCAGTTGTCTGACTATTGCTCTGTCTCAATCTCCTCACCTGAGCACGGGGAATAACATTTGGGAAGTTGTGATAGTCTACACATGTAGAGCATTTCAGAAGTGTGCTGTGTCAGCCCTCAAGAAGTGTCCAAGGCTTTTGGGGGCAGTCTCCCTCTGAGCTCACACTTCCTGCCTTTTACGAAAGGAAATGGCCTCAAGGTAGCCAACCATATTGTCTTTCTTCAAAGCAGTGTTGCGACTCTTGTCACTGACTCGTGACTCCTCAGCTTGAGGTGCCCAGAGAAGGATTCCTTCTCTCTCTTGCTATAATTTCTCCCTCAATTACATTACGTGGCTTACATTTCAGAGGTGTAGCCCATGGTTAACTGACTCCAAAGTCAGAAAAGTGGGGCAGAACAAAGCTGCTTAGTTCATGATGACCAGGAAGCAGAATACCAGAGATGAAGGGATCGAAAACAGATATAAATCCCAAGGCCATACCTTCATGACCCACCCAGACATACCCAGAAGTGTGCCTTACTAAGCAATGCTTGTTTTCCACTAAGCAGATCTCAAGCTAATCAAGTTGACAATTAAGTTTAATGGCCATAGTGATATTACAATGATTTTTATTGAGCCCGGTGAGATGGCATTTTGATAGTTGCTCTGTAGCTGAGCTCCTGATCTTCTGGCCTAATCTGGAGGGGTCACATCCTTTGGGAAATTTGCTTAGGTCTGCAGGATGGAAGAAACAGGCTCCTGCTATAGAACTTCATCGAGGTTCAGGCTGTGGGGGACTGTGTCCTTCCACCCCAAAGGCTCACGTATTGGAAGCTTGGTCTCTAGGGTGACACTATTAAGAAGTGGTAAGTCCTAGTGGTATGTTCTCATGTCCTGGGGTGAAACATATTTCCAGACGGTAGTTCTGCTATGACCCCTGAATTCTCAAGAAAGGATTGATCTAACCGGAGGAAAGCTGGCTCTGTTCAGACTCAGTCTGAGTTGCTATCTGGGCTGAATGGAAGACACATAGGTCTCATAGGTCAATGTCAGGGCTAGAAGACCATGTAACACACATCCTGTGTATATAAGTTGGAAACCTGGCCCTTGTGAAGGGCAGACAGTGAATTAGAGAGAGCCAAGAGGCAGGGCAAGGGGCTGAGGTACCTTTCCTAGTCCCTGTGTGACTTTGGGGGCTGCTGCAACTCTAGCAGACATCTCCTCCATCTTCTGGGTGCAAGGCTTCATGATCTGTGATTTGTGCTCCCTTTGCCTGTCCACTGAAGTTGTTCTACCTCAGGCAGCCCTTCCTGGTTCAGCCTTCTCCTCAGCGCCAGAGAGAGGGAGAAAAAAGAAGAAAACACTGCTCATCTGGAAGAAAGCTTCCTTCGGAAATCTCTTCTTTGGTCTATCCTTCAGCTACTGCCCAGTAGGGGAGAAGCAGGAAAACACAGAGAACTTGGAAAGGGAAGGGGGCTAGAAAAGACACTTGTGAGCTAGGCATGGGGCATGGAAATGGCTAGCACCAGATCGGAAGCATTTCTCCCTCCACCCCCACCCACCCAAGCACCACATGCCGCTGGGGTTCACCAGGATATGATGGGCTCCTTTTCCCTCCGCAAGCAAGTCTTGGGGTAAATTTGCATGAGGTGGGTCCTGACTGTCACTTGCCTGAGGCCCCTCCCTCCTGGGAGCCATGAGGAGCTGAGCCCTTGGGTGTGCTCCCATCACTAACTGGCTGCTCACGACTCCACTAAAAGTGTTACGACCTCAGGTTCCTCATCAGTAACGTGCACAGTGACGACATCCACCCTGCCTGGTGAGGGAGCCATCTCAGTGGGATAAGGCCCACCAAGTCCTTGGCATGCAGACATGCTCCACAAGTATGTTGTTTCTGTTGTTACTGGAGAGGCAGAAAGGAAGACAGGCCAGCCACGCGCTCTGCTTCTCACGGCTCCACATGCTCAATGCCAGCCACTGTGGGGATACCAGGTTTCTGGGCAGGACCCCTCACCAGCACCTGACAGTCAGCCCTGCTCCCGCTCCTATGCATCATGGGAGCTAGGTGTGTTAATGCCGTGTGTGATCTAGGCAGTTGGGAAAATAATTAAGTGCTAACTTGTCATTTTTTAAATGAAGTTCTGGAGTTAGAGATTTATAATTGCTAATGAGCCAGGCTAATAATTAGTTGCTTTATAATAAGGGTGATGATCACTCAGACAGAGGTAGAGAGAGCCAGGCTCTGGCCTAATTTTTCTCCTGTAATTATGTGACATGTCCAACTGCCTGGAACAGACTTTCCTGGTGCTGTCCCCATACCCTTGCCCACCCCAGCCTCTACCCACCAAGGGCCCAGTGACTCCTGCAAGGCAGCCACTGCCCATTGCCCACCTCCCCTGCTGTCCTGGTGGCCCAGGTCTGCCTCCTCTTCCTTAAGGCAGAGAGGTTAGAAGCCAAGCCCAGAGTCTGGCATGGAGGGGCCCGGTGTCTGGGCTGCTCCTAGCCCTCACTTCACCTCACAGGGAGAGTGAGTACCCCTGTTCTCCTTTGTGGTAGCTTCAGCTGCTAACGGGTCCTCTTGCAGCAGAGGGCCCTGAGCACACTGTGAGTTAGCGCCCTCTAGAGACGGCACAGAGCAGTGGATGAAGGAGGAGCCAACTCAGAGGAGAAGCTGCTGTCCTCTGTGAGCTTCCCAGTTTCTCAAAAGTGGAGCAGAAAGAGCTCCGGGTGGAATGGCATGAGACATGGCTTGGAGTTCTTGTCTTCCATCACCTGAGTGCCGGACCTGGGCAAGGCTCCCAACACTCAGGGGCACCAGGTGTGCCTGGGTGGAAAGTTACAGAATTGGACTCAGGCTCAGAACTTCCCCAGCACACAGCCCCTAGGAGTGGCTTTGACATGGGACTGTCAAAGCTGTTGCCCCCCACCCTCCCTGCAGTGTTGGAACCTTCTATCCTGGGACACAAAACCCAAAAGAAAGAACAGTTCCAGGGAGCCACTGAGGGAGCTAATCAAGACAGGCACCCGGGGAAGCCCCCGGCATTTTCTGGGGCTCCCCACATAAAACATGTACCTAGATTATTGGGGGTAGACCAGAGGTTCAGACAACATGTGCTTTTATCCTTAAGTATTTAGTATTTAAGGAAGTATTATTCTATAGTGAGAACAGTTATCACTTTGGCCTTTCCCCCATACACTTTCTGAGCCCTCCATGGCTAAAAGGACTGTCTAAAACATGGCTGGAAATGAGTGAGAAAGGAAAGAAACATGAAAGTTATGCTAATTCACACGGGCCATGTTCTGGGGTTTATGAGAGAATTGGTGGGGTCTGAGAACTTGGAAGGGGAAAGAATGCACCCATATTTTCATTATCTTTACCAAAATTTATCACTTTCTTTGTGAATATAGGCAAACCCCACAGAAATATGAGCAGTATTTAAGACTTTTGCACAACATTGATATTTTCATATCCTGTTATAGTGATGGCAGATATCTCAAAATATTGTTTATGTTCATCGCTACTTTGAAATTATGGTAATTATTAGAGCTGCTGCTCAATCTTGTTATTTAACATGTTAATAAAAGTGCACATGAGTTACTATACATTCCATTTTTAAAATACAAATTACTACAGATTTTTAAAAAATAGTTTGATAGCTGTATTTCAGTATAATTGCTCTCCCTGGTAATTCCCTGGTCTTGTTCTTCCCAGTCTTCCTCTCCAGCCCGAGTCCAGGATCCACACTCCCCTCCCGCCACTCCACCCTAGGAGGGCAGGAGAGAGACTGCTGACGAGGCTGATAGCTTGTGCCAGAAATGTGGCCCAGAGGGACACATTCAAAAAGAATGAAGCTGTTAAACAACCCAGGGGCTAGGAAGAATGCAGCAGGAGGGAGAAGGATGCTGGAGGCTCAAGGCCTCTTGGCTTCCTGCTGGCCAAGGTGATGGTCCCTGGGGTACCTGCAGACTTAGGCAGGAGACCGGGTGGATGGAACCCTAACCATAGCAGGCATTCCTGGTTCCCTGCAGTTTGGATTCTATAGCTGTGATTTCATGCCGGGCCAGAAAAAGGACCAGATGGGACATTCTTTGGAGTTCAGAGACTACACAAGGTGTGATCAACAACCACAGAGAACACTTACATTTTAAAAGGTGTTACAGGAAGATACATTGCCAGAAATCCCCCTCCAAACTCTCCCCCTCGCCTTGAGCTCACTCCCCCACTGTACTTTCCACTTTCTGAAGCAGTTCTGGAAATGGTCTTTCATGAGGGCCTTTACCAGGTGTGACCCAAAATATGGTGAGAGCTGCTGAACCCGGAGAGGTGGAATCATGAAAACATTACAGCATGTTCTTGTCCACCTTATTCACTGGGTCTGGCACAATGAGACTTCTGGCTTTCCCTGAAAATCAAGATGGCTGTGACAGGTAAACATTTTTAATCAATTCAGGGCATTAGGGCAGGCAGGATGGTGGGCAGCAAAAGCCATTCACACAAGAGTGCTTCAGAAACTGGCATGGAGGATGAGTTAGGTTGTTTGAATCAGGGAGTATATGGGGCGGGGGTTCACAGCAAAGGGTCCTTTACTGTAATAAGTATTTAAGAAAACTAAGCACTCACCATATTCTATGATTATACTATAGATGACCAGCAGCAGTGGCCATGCCTTGGCCCCACCCTGTCCATGGTTTGATGACCCCAGTGTGGCTGTGAGGTATGCAGAGAAAGCCACTCCTGGGCCCAACCCAACAGGAAGGTTTCTTGGTGACCCCCTTGCCTGCATCCCTCCAAGTTGAAGGGCATGCTGCAAAGACACACACATGCTCATCCACTCAGTGAGTGTACCGGACCCCTCTCAAGGGCTGGCTCTTTGCGCACAGCCTCTGGGCCAGGTCTTTCACTCAACTGGTCATGATGTAGCCCTGGAGAAGCCGTGTAGGTAAACAACATACCAAAGAATACTTAACTAATGAAAACAATTGATATTGAAAGTGATGAGAAAGTCGAAGAGGGACTGTCATATCTTTGGTAAGCCCTGGTGTCCGTAGGGACAGACTGCCACTGCTATGTGTGGCTGTAGGACCCACTTCTGGCTTTCTGTTTTGTAACAAACATAATACCTCTCTCTCTACTGCTTCCTTTCTTTCCCTCTCTTTCTTTTTGGTGATACCAGAGACTGAACCAGGCCCTTTGCACTGAGCTACATCTCCAGTTCTTTTTCATTCCTTATTTTGAGACAAGGTCTCAATAATTTGACCAGTTGCGTTTGAATGTTATAATCCTCCAGCCTCAGGCTCCCAAACAGCTGGGGTTACAGGCCTGTGCCACCATACCTGACTTGCAACAAAATTAAAATTCAGTATTGGATTTCTTGTGCCTACAATGGCCACTATACATACTGGCTTTTGTTGAACAGCTCTGGATTTTAAGAATTTCATTCCTTTGTGTTCACGAGCCATTGAAATGCCAATATTTCAGTAACCAATGTTTCCCAGATTGCTTTATTCCAAACCTGTACATACACCAATCCTCTTAGCCTCTGGGACCTGGATTTGGGGTTTAAACAATGTGTTGTTAGGATATTCTACTGCTCGTCCGTGATTGCTTCTTCCTCATAAAACATGTACCTAGGCTATGAGGGGTAGACCAGATATCCAGACAACTGCTGGTTGTCTGGCCAGTGGTGATCCTTGTTCTCCCCTCCTGGCTCAGTTCTTCCATCCATCAGGGATAGTGCTTTGCAGGACATGAAAGGCCATTTTGAAATTAGGGTAAGCAAAACAAGGCAGAGGTAAGGCTGCAGCGTAAAGAGGTCATAGAATACATTCTCCAGACAAACGAGAAGAGAGTGTTTCTTCCCTGCCGTTTGTATCGATAATTGAGCATTTTCTCTTCCCTCACCCAGTACAGTCTGTCTTCAAAGACTCTGCGTGCCTTGGAGAGGCCTGAGTAAGCTGTGAACAGAAGTAATTGAGCGAATTAAGTCTGGATGTGAAACCCTTTCTACTTGGCAGGTGCAGGGCTCGGAGGGGGCAGGGAGCAGACAGTGCCTTTGCTGGGGTGGTTGTGGCATGGTGTTTTTGCTTCTGTTTTTCAATTATGAACAACATTTTGCTTTTTTGTTGGTTTTTGTTTTGTTTTTAATCAATAGAAGTTGTCAAATGGGCTTTTGGTCCCCTTGGAAACCAGCCTTTTTCACAGCTGTGACTTCTCACGATAATAGATAGTAACTATCATTTATTGAGCACATACTATGTGCTGGCCAGTAGGAAGGGGGTTTATGTAGGTCACCTTATTTGGTCCTAACAGCCCTAGGAAGCATGTACTGCACTTCTCTGAGACACTGAGAATCGAAGGAGACAAACATCTCTTTTGTCAGCACACTGCAGGTGAGTCTTGTGGAAAAGATTCGAATCTCAAAACCTGGCCCCGTGTTAACGCAGATGCACAGTGTTCTGTGGAGCCAACATTCAGGAACGCCTGATTAGAGAGGAGTTTTTCTTGGGGAGCAAACTCCTAGGCAGCATTTTTGAAAGGAGACAATGTGGCCTTGCAAAGCCAAGAGGGAAAAAGAAAGATACTGACCTGGATGTGCACTTCATAGATGTCTCATAATGTGGCAGAACCTCTGTCTAATCTCTGTTCAGAATTGATCACAGGGTTGTACATAATAACCCCCATTTTACAGAGAATTGGCTCCAAAGCACCTCCTCCAGGAAGCCCACAGGACTGGTGTCTGCTTCTGATTAACACCACCCGAAAGCCTTGAACACTGAGGAATTTTTTTTTTCTTTTTGACACAGTCCCTTGCTATATTACCCAGACATTGTAAACTCCTGGGTCACGGGATCCTCTTGACTCAGCCTCCCAAAAAGCTGGGGCTACAGGTGTTCACCACCCTGCCTGGCTCACAGCAGACAAACACTTGTAGAGAAAGACTTAGGAAAGGGAGATGGATGAATGCACTTGTATTTCAACATAACCTTTAAAGAAGCAGGTGTCCTCTCTGGATCGGGACCCTCCCCCCATCTCTGTGGCCCAGGGTATCCTCACCTCTGCCACCTGTCTCCTCCCAATCACTCACCTCTCCTCTGTCCTCCTCTCATTAAGCCCCGGGAGGGAAATCTGCCACCCTGTCCTCCAGCTGTCCCTGCCCTGCTGCCGAGCTCCAGAGCCCAATATTTAAATCCTGTTAAATAACCTGTTTTCATGGGCAATCACAGTCAGGTTAGTAAATTCCCCACACGCGCACTCTTTAGACAAAACGGACATCCCAGGTCCCCAGAAAATTGGCCATTGTCCTTTAATGGCGGAATTGAACAGAGCAAATGGTTGCGCTTTAAAAGAAAGTTGTTTCCATTCAGACAAAAAGTTCAGCCTACTGCTCTGGAAATTTTCAGTTCACGGCCCATTTCTCTCCAGGTATAAAGGAGAAAATAAATACCCTCAGAAGGCAATGATTAATTTCAGCCAGCGTTTTGGAGGCTCCTGCTGATGGCTGGCTCTCAAGCTCTTAATCGGTGGCCCCGACTGTGTAGGGGGTCCCATCTCTGGGATTTCCAACTGCCAACTTTTTGGCTTCCATGTGACTGAGAAAAGGAGGCTCAGGAGGAATGAGTTCCGGTCCTGCTCCCGGGCATGGGAGGCAGTGAGCGGAAGAGGCTGGTGGGCAGTTACTCATTTTTTCCCTGTATCTTGGCTATGATTTTAGCTTCCGCCATAGTCACCAGCATCACCCATGCCTTTCTTAGGCACTGCTGTGCGCTCAGCTTCACACTAAGGGATGCTAGGAGAGGTATAATTGTGCACCCATTGTGAAACCAGTGCTCTGTTGTACCTGAGGGCGGCCAGGAGATGTCCAGACAGCCAGGCCACTAGCAGACAGTCCAGATCTTAATCTGTTGGTTTTCATTACATTCAGGTAGGTCCCATTTGCCCTGAACCAGAACACCTGGAGAACCAGTCATCTATGGTGGGGTAACAAACAAGCTGGAACTTGGAAGCTGAAGGCAGCGATTTATTCAGCCTTGACTGTGGGTTGCTGATTTGTGTAGGCTCAGCTGCTCTCGGGTGTTCTGCTCAGCGTCACAGAGCCTGGCGAGCTCCATCTGCAGTGGCCAGGTAGACATGAGCCTGGGTGGTCTAGGACGACCTCACCTTGGTCCACTAGACTGACCGGAGCCTTTCTCTGTGCCATTCTTCATCTTCTGTCCTGTTCACTGGTAGCCTCTGGGTTTGGGGAACAAGAGAGGATGCTTCTCGGCCACAGAATGAACACTACCACTTCTACAGCATTCTGGCCATAGCAAGGCCAGTTCAGATTCACCATGATGGAGTGGGTTGAGCCGTGCCCCCTAGTCAAGTCCATCCAAAACCTCATGCAGCTTTACTTACAAATAGACCCTTTCAGGTGTAATTAAGCTAAGGATCTCCAGGAAATGGTGATCCTCGATTTTGGATGCTGAGTCCATAATCCAACGACTGGAGGTTTGCTTGGGTTTGTTTGTTTATTCGTTTGTCTGGTGGTATTGGGGATTGAACCCAGGATCTTCACATGGTGTGACTTCCTCAGTCCTTTTTCATTTTAAAACAGGATCTCTCTTAGTCACTAAGTTGTCCTTGCTGGGCTCAAACTTAGACCTTCCAGGCTCAGCTTCCCAGAGTGCTGAGATTACTGCCTGCAGGACCACATCTGGCTTGGCCAGCATTTTACAAGAAAAACAGAAGACAGAGACTGACAACCACATGAAATCAGGTCTCTGTGTGTCAGGCAGGGATTGGAGCGATGCACCTAGAAGCCAAGGCCACCATCAGAAGCAAGGAGAGAGGCAGGGGCTGGATTCCTGCCTAGAGCCTCAAGGCTACATAGACACCTTGACTCTGACCTCTTGTGTTACTAAGCAGCCAAGTTAATGTACTAAAGAAACTGGTGCAGGTAAGATATAGACTCCATCTCCCGGGAGAAGATACAAAGTCTCATCACAAAGGGAAAGATGCAGGAAGGCAGGAGGAAGAAAGTCACTTTTTCAACCTCACACGTCAGTTTACCATTTCCCACTCTGCTCCTGCCAGGTACTTGAAGCCCATGGAGCAGCCACAGGATGCCAGACACCAGACACACCAAGCCCGCGGCTTCTATTTCCACCCGGGCTGCAGAGCGTGTGTCGCGGTGGGCTGGCGCTCCACAGCTGCCTCCCCAGCGACAGCCTCTCATCCGAGTGACAGATTCTTCACTGATACAGCTCCAAATCTCCTGATTCCACAGACAGGAGGAAGGTGGGTGGCCAGGGGGCCGAGGCTGCCAGCACGGGCAGAGCACCGAGTCCCTGGCACATCTTCAGTGTCTCCTGTCCAAGTGGCCTGAGGTGACCAGTCCTCCCAGCCCCTTCCTCAGATCCACCTTTGACCCTCTTATGCAGGAAGCAGCGTTCCTTGCGACTCAGACATCATGCTGTAAAGGAGTTTTGGCAGAGGGCTGTTGCTCTGGCCCCATGGGTGCCAGGCTGGCTCTCTTGGGAATCCTCGACTTGTACTGACAGAATAGCAGAGAGGGTAGGATGCTTGGATCCTGCCTCTGAGAGCTAACACTGTCACCAGGATGGCTGAGGTAAGGGGTGGGCCTGGCATTGTCAAGCACACAGACGGGTGATGTGTCCACTTACAAGGCTTTGTCACATGGCCACTTCCAAGGTGCAGGCAGAACACTTGCATCCTAGGATGCCTGGCACTCAGCTTCCTCTTGCAGAATGAGTCTTGACTTTCTCCTTCCAGGCTCCTCAACAGTTACTTGGGGTTCGGAAACAAGTTCCCACATCCAAGGGAAATGCAGGTAGATCAGAAGGCTGCTTTCAGAGACTTTCACGTCAATATGAAAAGGGGTGGGTCATAAACATCAACACCACTGGACTCCTGTGCTCAGGTGACCCTCCTGCCACAGCCTCCAGACCAGCTGGGACACCAGGTGCAAAATCACTGCACCCCTGGATAACTCATCAACAACCAGTCTTAAATATAGCTTCCAAAGGTGTCAACAAGCAGCAAGACAAAGTGGAAAGAGGAAATTGGGGGGTGGAGCAGGGAGCAGAAAGGAGGTAAAACACGAGCTGAGATGTGCAGAACGGGTTGGCGTGAATGGCGTCCCCCAAAGTTCATGTTTCCCTGGAACCTCAGAAGGTCGTCTTATTTGGAAGTAGTTATTACCTACAAAAGTGGCTACAGAAGTTATTACCTACAGAAGATGAGGTCAAACCCAAAGCAGGCTATCTTTATGAGAACAGTCAGCTGTGCTTGGGGGAGAATGGGGTGAACAGAGACGGACAGAAGAGATTGGAGGGGTGAGCCGCAGAGCCATCTGCAGACCCAAGAGAGATGAAAACATCCATGTGCAAACATGCACAGGAACGTCCACTGCGGCACTCTTAGCAATAGCTCTAACGTCCAACAAATGTCCACCAATCATTGAACAGACGAGCAAAATGTGGATGTGGTAGAATATTACGTGATCAGGAAAAGGATGAAGTACCAACATCTCTCACCAAGTGAATCAGCCCCAGAACACAGCTGCCAGCCACAAAGGAATGTGTGCACTGTGATTCTAAGTGACAGGTTCAGGGATAGCCAGTTTATACCAGCAGAGAGTAAGTTAGTGGTGGTTTAGGGCTGCAGAGGGACCAGGGTTTAGGGTGGTGATGGCTGGAGGGTATAGCGCTTCTTTAAAAAGTGATGACATGTTCTAAACTTGTGGTGATAGCTACACACACCTGGAATATACTAATGATCACTGAATCATACACTCTGAAGGGGTGAGTTTTATGGTAAATAATTATATCTCAATAACACTTAGAGTTTTTTAAGAGGCCAGAGAAAAGGCTATTGAAATGGTAGTGAGAGAAAATGGTGGCTTGTTGAAAGGTCCTAGACACCCCAGAGTAGTAGAGAAGGGACGAAAGCAGCGTATTCTAGTGGGAGAACACAATGGGGACGGGTAGGAGGTCATCAAAATGCAGTCTGGGCATACCAGGGGACACAACTCATCCATACAAAGTAAGGCAGGTCTGACACGTACCACAATGTGGATGACCCTCACACTTCATGCAGAACCAAATAAACCAGACACAAAAGGCCACATATTGAGATTGCACTTCTACAAACTTTCAGAACAAGCAAATTCCCAGTGACAGAGAGAATAGAAGTAACCAGGGAATGGAATGGGAGGAGAGAAGGGAAAGTTACTACCTGATAGTTATGGAATTTGAGAAGATAAAAACATTCCAAAAATAGAAAGCCATGATTGTTGTGTATTTTGGACCTAATGCTATTGAATCGCACTGTCCAAAATAAGGAGGACGGCAGGTTTTGCGTGGTGTAGATTTCAGCACAGTCAAAATAACAGTGCAAGGTGAGAGGAAGCACAGACCCCCCCCCCTTTGGAGAGCGGTGGGCCAGAGGACGGTGACAGTGAGGATACGGGCTGGGAGGGGTTTCAAAGAGCAAGTGCACAAGGTGGGACGCGGTGCCATGAAGACTTGGGAAAGGTAGAATCCTCTGGAAATCCATGCACAGGAAATCGGCACCTCAAGGGAGGGAAAGCTCTCAAGGGGACCAAAGAGAACAGAGAGGTGGTGGTCCTAGGGAGGAGGCCTTCGAGCATAGGTCATGCAGTTTTTCCAGCAGCAGGAGTATCAGTTGAGGTGGCAAACAGTGCAACATCCTCTTGTGGTGCCCCGCCCCACTCTTACCCAGACAGCCTTGTGTGCAGTAGCCGGGTGCTGCACAGAGAGCCTGAGACGCAATTTAGTTTCTGAGCAGAAAGGCTGGCAAAGTTCTGCGTGGCCCGAGGTGGGTGGACACAGAGCAGCGATTAAGTCCTTGTGAGGTCAGCTCTGTTCCACTCTGTCCCCAGCCATGCCGCGAGACCCAGGAGGGGCTGGCCACAGGAAGCCACCATCTGTCTCCATCCAGCCCACTCTTCCCTTGTCCCACAAGCCAGACCCGGGGCCCAGGCACTGACTAGAAACTGGAGTCACCAGAGCAGGAAGAGCTGTGCTCCCGTCTTCAGGTGAGGAAGTTGGAGCTCCTGCTTGCTGGTGGGCAAACCAGAGCGTGTGCCCAGTCTCCTGCCCTTGTGCCCAGTGTCCTCAGCTCTTTTCTCCCCTCAGAGACAGACACCATCCTACGGAAGCCTGGGCTTCAGGCCAGATGTTTGGGTTTGTATCTGGGCTCTGGTCCAGACCAGCTGGGTGGTTCTGGGCATGTATCTCAACCTCTCTGTGCCTCATCTCTAAATGTGGATGACAACAGCACCTACCTTTCAGAGTTGCCATGGAAATTGCATCTAGTTATATAACTTGTTTAACCAATACTCATGTAGTGCTCGCCACAAGTGGACACTCTTCGAATGCTTTTCTGAAAGCTAGCTGTTCATAACTGCCCTGCTGAGGGATGTCTCACATTTTACATGGGGAAACTGAAGAAAAGAGAGGCAAAGTTTATGCAGTTAGTAAGTGGCAGAGCTGAAATTTGGAGCTGGAGAGGTAGCTCAAGGCCCATGGCGTACCAACAGGAGGCGCTCAGTGTTTACAGCACCAGTTATCACAATAGAGCCAGAACTGCAGAGGCCAGGCTGACAGTGGCTCTGACCTACAATGGTGACCATGAACCTGGCTTTCTCCTTCCTGGGATCCACGGCTGGGTGCCACAGGACTGCTAGAGCAGGTGGCGGGTTCTTCCCCTCCTTCCACCATGGCGAGCTGCATGGTGGGTGCTTGGTGAAGTGAGACAGGGAGACTCTTGTCCTCCTGGGCCCCCACCCACCTCTCTGCCCACCCTTAAAGTATGTGAGATGGTTTGTAAGAGCCCCCTTGGCAGGGCAGATGAGTATCCATCTACAGAAAATGAGTGACATGGAAGCAATGGTGGTGAAATAAATTGGGGCAAGTCAAGCTGATTTGGGCTGGGGGGAGTTGGGTGAGGTCTGGATACGGAAGGGGAGAAGGCAGTTCCCAGGATCTGCCCCATGAGGGCCCTGTTTGCATCTTGGCCTTGCCCAGGTGGCACCCTTGCTGGTGGAGGTCACAAAAAGGAGAGAGGCCCCGTGCTCTTCACCCCTGGGGACCACCAGCTTTGGGCCGAGACACAGAACACTAAAAGGCTTTCTCTCAAGTTTCCGGTTCCTTCTCTTAATTGCTTTGTGCTTGGAAACCCTCCCAGCATGTGACCTTTGACTCCTCCCTGGAAAGAGTAGGAGCCGAGAGGACTCCCGGGCTCCCAGGCAGTGTGCTTGCCTGCCCCTTCATTTCCTGGCAGTCCAAAGTGACATTTTTCTGCACGGAAAATGTCTGCCTCTTTAGATTCTCAGCAGGCCCTGTCCCCTCTGGGTCTGGCTGCAGCTGCCTTGGAGGAACTGTGCACATCAGAGGAGGAGCCAGACTGCCTTTGAGGACGGGCTGCAGAGGAGGCGGTGGGAACATGAGGAAGCCCTTTCCTGCTTTCTGGGTTGGAGAACTGTGTCACCACCAGCCCCCACACTTGGAAGGGCCCTCACCTGGGTTAACCTGTTATTCTTTCCTTGAAACTTTCATTGTATATGAGAAGTTGGAGGTTTTCCTTTGTACCCCTAACCTCCCTGCACACGTCGGTCACCCCATTCTGCAGGATGTGTAGTGACCTGCAAGTCTAGGGCACCAAACTCGAAAGGTTCCTCCCACCCCCCGAATCAATGTCTTTTGCAGCCTACTTTCTTCACCACAGCCTGGTAACATTGACGCCTGGGTAGTTCTGTATTATAGGACATTTAACACTGTCTTTGGCCTCTACCCATTAGATGCCAGTAGTCACCAACTGCCCAATTTCCAGATGTCCCTAGGAAAAATTGCCTTGCTTTAGCTGTGATAAACCTGTAGAGAGGGGAGCAGAAAGGGACACAGCTTTCCTCCCAGTGCCTCGCAAAGACTTAACTTCCTTAATGGGCCTGGCCCTGAGTTCCTCTGACTCAAGAGGAAGGGGATCCTCGAGGCCATGGCTTCCAAATTAAGAGATGGTCCTACCAAATTCCTGAGGGCCCAGAATATTCTAGAAGGTTGGAGAAGAGGCAGATGGGCTATGCCCAGAAACCTGGACCCCTCAACAAGGCCAAGTCCTGCTCCCCTTCTCAGCTTCTGAGGGTGTCTCCTTACATCCTCCCTAGACGCTTTTATTAGGGGGAGAGACTGGGAAGCACTAGGCTTTGTGGTCTGATGATCTATGTTTCAGTCCTACCCACCAGCTCTGTGACCTTGAGACAACTGCACAACCTCCCTGAGCTTGGCTTTCCATCTACAAAATAAAACTAATAGCATCTACCTTGGGACTCACAAGAGCAAAGAAGAGGTGTGCGAGTTCCCTGGCACCATGCTCCACAGGGTATCAATACGGGCACCTGTTGGGGTGTTTTCTAACCAGTCAGGAGCAAATCCCTGAACCTGGGAGCCCTCCCTTATCCTCACAAGACCACAGAGAAACAGCCCACCATGAACAGGAAGCCCAGAGAGACAGAAGACAAGCGTGGAGCCACGCTTTGCAAAGGCCTGTCTAAGAAGAGGACCTTTTCATGCCTTTTTGAGTAATTAAAAACTGTGTTTGGTCTCCTGCAGTGAGGGAGCAGCACAGAATTAGCTTCAAAGGTGGCGGCGTTCCCCAGATGTTGCTCCCACTCTGCGCTGCAGCATTTAAATCTCGTTCAGGAGCTGCTGTGGCTGCAGGCGAGGCCGGGCTTGCTCTCTCCTTGAAAGAGATCAGATCCTCTCTCAGAAACTTGATTTTAATTGCGATTGTTCGTATTCATCTTGAGATTCATTTGAGGCTATAAATCCACTCATCCTCCCTCACTCTCTCCATTCTAGAGGACTTAATATAATGTACCAAACTTATACATTTGTGTAGAGGTAAAAGAGTGGGGGGTTTTTTAGAGCAAGAATAGGTGGGCTCACGGGAGGGCTGGGAATCCAAAGCCTCAGTTCTGCCTCCAAGTTCCCGGATGTTCAGTCTCTCCCTCCAGATACCTAGGAATTACCCTCAAAGAGCCCCCAACCTAGAGTGTGTGGGAAGGGGTGTTGATGGCATTCCCACTTCATACAGAGCCACAACAGGCTCCCCTAGTCAGGTGACTTGCTGCAAAGAGGCTTCGCTCCTACACAGCCCAGAGCTAGCAGAGCTCTTCTGCCTGAAACACTCTCCCACACCCTCCCACTCCCCTGTTTTCACTCTTCATTGGCCTGAGGGAGTACCACCTCCTCTGAGGCAGCCTCCAGGAACCCCTCCAGAAGTGAGTTGTCCAGCGTGGCTCTGTCTATCCCCGTTGTTATCTTAAGTTCCTCAGGGACAGAGACTTTACTCCTATGTGCCTCTGGCTTTTCTCAGAGCTGTACTCTGGGGCCAAGAGGTAGCGACCTGGACTGATGGCTTCTAGAGGTTTCTTCTGCGCTTAGGTTTCAGAATTGCTCTTTCTCCACAAGATGAATACTTTGGCCATTTAGCGAGGAAACTGAAAGGATAATTTCCTGACCTTAATGTGCAAACTGAGATTTTTCTCAGCGGCTAATGATCAAAGGTGGCCCCCGCCCCCTTCATGGCAGGAGGGGGAACCGTAGCTCCCAGGCTTAGTAAATGGCTTTAAACACTGCCATAGCCAGGGCCTCCGTAATTAAATTTTACACGTTAATCTGAAAGGGATCTCTATGAAGCGTTTCCTTTGAGCCCAGCAGGACTAATTCAGTGAAGCCGCAGCAAGGGCACAGCCTCTTCTGCTTAAAATGAGAATAGAATGGCGGCCACCTGCAGGTCAGGCCTGGGAAGTGGCCATATGCTAATGAGGCTGCTGAGCTGACTTGAGGGGCATTGTGGGAACATCCTGTGTCTTGTCAGTAGATTGTTACCCTTCATGAACCTTCATTGCATCAGACTTCACATTGCCAGAGCCATGGGCAGCACTGCCAACAGGACTGTCAGGCTGATCTGATGCCTAACCATAACCCAGATATTAGAAGGAGTGAGTACACTCCAGTGAGCTCCAGCATCACTCTTGGGTCTTTGAAATTATTAGTTGTGGTACAGTGTCTGTCTAGGGGGTTATCTGTGGTACTCTCACTGGCTATTACCAGTTTGTATTCCGCCTGTAGAAATCTATGGTACCAGGGCTTTCTTTGGTTTTAGAATCACCTCTCTATCTTCTCCTAGGGTGCGGCCCCAGGGTGGGAAACATCAAAGTCACTTTGGAGCTGCTCTTGAAAGCTGGCTTACAGCGCCAGGGATTTGGCTCAGTGGTTCTGGCCGCCTGTGTTGCAAGTGCAAGGACCTGGTTTGATCCCTGGTAACCACATACAATACTGGGCGTGGAGACTCACACCCAGCAGCAATCAGTACCACATACCACAGTGCCGGGCGTGGTGGCTCACACCTGTAATCCTAGCACTAGGGAGGCTGAGGCAGGAGGATTGCTGTGATGTGAGGCTGAGTTCAGGGTCAGCCTAAACTACAAAAGCGAGACCCTGTCTCAAGAAAGAGAAAGAAAGAAAGAAAGAAAGAAAGAAAGAAAAGTTGGCTTATAGCTGTTGTAGTGATCTAGATGGACTAACCCTTCCCTCAGAGGCCCATACCCCTACCCTCTCTTTTAGAGGTTGAGTGGGAACTACTGTCATCTGTTGAGCACCAAGCTCAGAGACATCCTGGACCTCTTGTTAAATACAAATCGTGCACCAGGAGAGCTGGTGGGCTCTTCACTGAGGTCAAACATTGTGATGAATAGTGAGAATCCATGAACATCACCTCTATCCATGAGCAGGGAATGGAACCAGCTGTGCAGAAGCCCCTACTGTGTGCCCAGGAGGATGATCAGCTGGGTGTGCCTGCTCAGGGTTTTCAGCATGCAGGCCATGAAGAAAGGTCACTGTCCAGAACAAAATTTGGCATTTACTACTGTTTGGAAAATGGAGAAGCTGAAGTTTACAGAGGTTGAGGGGAGGTAGACCCAAGAACATGACTGAGGAATCTCAAAGAGACAGAATAGCTTTTCAGTATTTCTGTTGGGGGGTAGACAATTTTATAGGATTCTCCCCACTGTTTAGGCATGGGATGTGCCAGGCAATCTTTGATTCTGGGGCCTGAGAGAAGATGAGTAACCATGGGGTCCATGTCAATGTTTAGGGTGATTGGGGGGGGGCAGGGCACACTCTTGCCCCAGGGAGAACTTTGATAAGTCACAAATTTAACATGAAAATAAATCCTGGAGTCTAGACATAGTTGTACAGGCCTGTAATCCCAACATTCCAGGAGGCTGAGACAGAAGGATCCCAAGTTTGAGATTAGCCTGGGCAATTTAGAGACTTAGCAAGACTCTGACTCAAAACAAAAAAATAAAAAAGAATTGGGTGTATATCTTGCTATGAAGACCCCGAGTACAATCTCAAGTACAGAAAATAAATAAATACATTCATGGAAAATGGGTCAGTGTCCCAGGCCCCATTCATTCCCAAGGGCTCTGATGCCAGGGGCTGGTGTGGACCTGTGGGTCTGAATGTCAAGCAGCTGAGTTTGATTCTGATTCTCAAGTGGCCCTGCTGTCCGTGGCACATGTGTCTGGCTAGGACAAGGGTCCCCAACCACTGATGTGTGCTCTGTTGGGAACTGAGCACACAGTAGGGGAGTAGCAGGAATGTTCCTGTCGGATAGCGCAGTGGCTATAGAGTCTCACAGGTGCTCAAACCCTGCTGTGACCTGCATGTGTGGAGGATCCAGGTTGCGTACACCTCATGAATCTAACCCTCAGAGCACTGCCCCTGCCCAGTCTGTGGAAAGACTGGCTCCAACCAGACTGGTTCCTGGGGCCAGAAAGGTCGGCGATCCAAAGTGGTGCTATTGGAGAAAACACTGCCCCACACTCTATAGGAAGTGAGGGACGTTTAGCTCAGCACGTGGACCAGAATGACATCAGAAACCTTGGGCCGGGGAGTTAGCTCAGTGGTTCCGGCGCCTGTCTTGCAAGCACAAGGGCCCGGGTTCGATTCCCCGGTAACCACATAACAATACTGGGTATGGTGACCCACACCCAGCAGCAACCAGTACCACATACCACAGTGCCGGGTGTGGTAGCTCACGCCTGTAATCCCAGCACTCGGGAGGCAGAGGCAGGAGGATTGTGATGTGAGTTTGAGGCTGAGCTGAGGGCCAGCCTGAACCACAAAGCGAGACCTTGTCTCAAAAAACCTAAAAAAAAAAAAAAAGAAAAAAAGAAACCTTAACTGTGGAACTCAAAGCTTTTACTGAGTTTTTAATTATAAAGGACACCGTGCTGCTGAGACATTGTGTCCTCTAAACCCCTTGGATATCAATTCTCATCTGAGGACATAATAGAACAAAACGATTATGATTATTTGGTCAAGGACAAGTAATTTCTTAAACATCCTATCCTGTAGAAGATTAGATGCTGGGATGTGAAACCTCGTGTATTCCTCAGTCAATCCAAATAGTTAGGCAATATTATTGTTCCCATTTCAGAGTGAGAAAACGTAAATTTGGAAAGACCACTGCCCAAAGTTGCATGTGCATGACACAGAGGGGACTGACACGTACCTGACCCACATTCTATCTACAAAATCCTCTTGTTGCAAAAACTTGGGTGTATATTCACTGTAAGCACTCTGACTCCCATCACCCAGACTGGCTAAATCAAGCCCAGGCAGGAAATCTGGGGATAGGGTCCGTCCAGGTCTTCATCGATAAGAAGCAATCTTAAAATTATGCCTGGCTATATTCTCTAGGACATGGGGGCAAAAGACTCATTCACAAAAATAAAGAGGAAGCCAAGACAAAAACAAAAATGATGGAGAGATCAGGATGGTCTTGATTCAACAGTAACAGCTGCTTTTCAGCAACATCTGGTCGGTCTGTTCTCATTTTGGATGGTGGTGGAGTTTAGGGTGCTGGCAGCAATGTGGGTCATGCAGATCTGCCCACCTGGAACTCCACTCTATAAGAAGGTACAGATGGGGTGGCTGTGGCTTCTGTTGTCCCCACATGGAGACCATCTAGCTGCAGATGAAGGGCTGGCATTTCTCTCATTAAGGTGATCAGTTTAGAAGGGAAATGACAGCTGCAACATTCTCAAGGTAACACAGAGGACAACTTGCTCTCAAAAGAAGCTAAGAGGCTCGCAGGTGTTACTGTCCTGAGTTCTGTCTTTGTCCCTCAACCCCAATGGCTCGTTGGAGTCACCTTACCTTGGAAGCTTCATTTTTAAAAAACCTTCTCTTGCCAGGCATTTAATTGCTTCAGGGTGGAGCTTAGGTGATGGTTTGAAATCTCCCAGGTGCTGCTCCTGTGGAGCGAAGGCTGAGAGTAATCCAGCCTTTCCCAGGCTTCCCAAGGGTCAAAGCCAGCTGCAGGGCTTGTGAGAACAAACTGTGCAGCCTGGGGGGCCTGAGGCAGGGCTGTGGGGAGGGACCCAGAGTCTGCATCTCTAACAGACCGGAGCACCACCTGCTTTCACTATGACTGATAAAGTAAGCATCATTAGGAAAGTTCAAAGGCCTTTATTTCTTCAATATTGCTTTAGTTGATTGTCACTACTGTCATACATATATAATTCCAGAAAAATCTTTTTTTGTATGTGCTTTAAATGATTCTCTCTCTCTCTCTCTCTCTCTCTCTCTCTCTCTGTGTGTGTGTGTGTGTGTGTGTGTGTGTGTGTGTGTGTGTGTGTGTGTGTAGTACCAGGGGAATTGAATGGATCCAGGGTCTTCTCACTGACGTACACCTCCAGCCCTTTGTGTGTTCCCTATTTTTATTTTGACACAGGATTTCCTTAAGTCCCAAAACTGCCCAGATGGGGCTTGAATTTACAATTCTTCTGCCTTAGCCTCCCAGATGTTGAGATGACAGGCGTGCACCACCACATCTGGCTATTATTTTCACATTTAAGGACCTTGGCAAGCACAGAAGACTAATTTCTGTTAGGCTCGTCTTTGGCCCAGTGACCCTAAGAAGTGTCTGTTGCCCTGAATTTTAGACAAAGCACCAACAAAACACACAGCTGAGTCTCAAAAACCTGATCATTTCTACCTGCAGTGCAGACAGCATCTGTCAGCCAGCCGTCCAAGTACATCCCGAGGTCTGTGAGTGGCAAGATCTGGGAGCTGTGGCACCCACTGGACAGCAGGACGGAGAGCAGCTTCCAAGGAACTTAGGTCCCTCTTTCCACCTTGAAGGAAGTGAGGACAGAGGACAGCAGCTGCGTTGGACAACTCAACCCTCTGACTGGGACCTTGGGTCCTACGGGTGTCACAGAGTCACAAGGCGAGCCGAATGTGGTAACACAACTCAGAGTGGCTCAGAGTTCTACCGCATGGGCCTGAGAGGTGGCAAAGCCCACACAGCGTCCTGGTCACTCTGTTCCACTGCCTTCCCTCCAGCGTCCCTGTTCACCTTCTCACTGGTATTTCACCTTTCCCATCCACCCTGGGCTTTCTCCTGATGCAGTCTCCTGTGCCATGATCACTTCCACGGCTGCCATCTAGAATCCATCGGATACACCAGGAAGTTCATCAGGCTGAAGACCCAGGTGGAATTCCAGATGGCTGTGGTGAGGAAGACAAGGGTAAGCCATAAGAGAACAGCCCAGGGACAACTGTCACGGCAGAGGAGGGACACTGAAAGGGTGGAGGGAGGGAACCTGACAACGGAGCCAAGACCCATCTTGGGCCACGCAGGAAGTAGACAGAGTGGTTCCCAAGAGGCCAATAGGCACTGAGCCTTCCTTCGAGTGACAGGTGCGCCCAATGGAGCATCTGCTTGTTAGGCTGGTGGGATCAACAGGTCAGGGGAGTCACCCCTGCCTTTCCTCTTCCTACCTAGGCTGGTAGGGGGACCAGCTTTCTCCCTGCTTCTAATGTTACTTAACCATCGAGCAAGACTCACAGGCAAGCCAAGAGAGAGATGCTGTTCCCATATTTCACAGAAACGGAGATACCACCAATTGCAAGGTGCTGCATTATTTTATGTATCCAGAAAGAAAGAAAAAAAAAACCTGCCAAATAAATAATGACAAATGTGTAATAAATAATGACAAAAATGTGTCCAATTGCAGAAATAGTAAAATATGAAAAAACTGTGTCTTCAAATCAATAACACACAATAATAATAATGAAATACTAATCTCAGATCCTATTTATAAAGCCCTCTGCCAAACTCTTTACCTGCTTCCTTGTGGGCTCCCTCAGGAACAATATGTGGCAGGTGCTATTATGATTCGGAAAAAGCAAGGTTTAAACATTTGAGTAAATTGGTTCCCCAGCTAGGAGATGAGGGGTATTGGATTCAGTGCTGTCTGGCTGTTTTAGAGGGAAAAGTCAGAGGAGAGGAAGGAGGAATCGGGTCTCATCTTTGTATTGCTGGGAACATAGCTGCTCAATAAATAATTGATGGAAATGGCTGGTCCAAATAGGTAAAAAGCATTTGGTGGAGGCCTAATAGTGCAACAGCTCTGTGTACATTGGTTGTTCACATTGAAAATCTAAAGTAATGTGAGAACACAGAGTCCTTTTGGAACATTAAAGGACTGCAGTTAAGGCTGACATCCCTTTGGGCACTTCTCTTACTGTGAGTTCTCTCCGCTCTCTTTCCCCTGAGGTAAATATTTCAGTCACATTGGCCTGCTTCTTCTTGGATGTTTTTTATGTTTTTTTTTTTTCAGTACCAGGAATTGAACTCAGGACCTCATGCTTGCTAGGCAGGTGTGGTGCTACTGAGCTAAACCCCCAATCTTATATATTTATAGAGAAAGCATACAGTATTACACTACAGAGTTGTCTCATTATTTTTCTTTTAAAAATAACTTTATTGAGGTATAATTTACATGAAATAAAATTTGTTGTTGGATCAATTTGCTCAGTTTTGACAAACACACACATCCTGTATCACATACAACACAAATATAGTTACAGAACCAAACCGTGTCTTCATGACTACTGACAGTCAACCTTATTCCCACCAACTCAGCAAAGCTTTCATCTGTCTACACCCCACAACCCCTCATATAATCAGAGGCAGATTTTATGAAAGGTGGTTTGGATTATGGGAGTGCTACAGCTGGGTTGGTGTTGGGAGGTTGGTTCTGGTGACAGGAGGTGGGTCCCTGGGGATGCTACCTGGAAGGATGTATCGTGTCACCCTCCAAAGCTCCTCCCTTCTCTCTCTGCTTCCTGCCCGGCATGAGGCAAGCAGCTCTCCTCCGCCCAGGCCCTTCTACCATGCTGCCAACCACTCAAGGACTGGAACATTAGCCAAAACATGTACCCCTTTCGGGTGTGGGTATTGGATATTTTGTCTCAGTAACAAGGAAAGTGACTGAGATCATCTATCTTCTGTCACCATGGCCAGTTTTACCCCGTATAGAAATCCTGTGGCACTCCTTGGTACTTGGTACCTTTCATTTTGCATGAATTTCACATTCCAGTAATTGTAGATATTCACAACTGAGCCTCATTTGTTTCTGAGTAGAGTCTCCTTGTGTGGATATACTGTCACAAACTCATTCTCCTCTTGGTGGACATCAGGGCCTTCTCACTTAGGGCTGTACAGAATAAAATCTGTATGAGTATTAACATGCAAGTCTTGGGATATACATTTTCACTTTCCTTGGGTAAATATGCTGAAGTGGAATTGTTAGGCCATATAGGGAGTGTATATTTATCTTTACAAGACACTGCCAGATAGTCTCCAAGGCGGTTGAGCCACTCTGCTTTGCTACTCTGGTACAGAAGAGTCCCATAAACTCACCAATTCTAGGCATGGTGAGTTTTTAATCTTAGATAATCTAAGGTATCTAAGGTATGCCAGTGGTCACTTGCTGTTGTTCTAATGTGCCTTTCCCTGATGGTACAGATAGAATCATTGTGAAATCCTGTACTGAATCTTAATCACCCAAGTGACGATCTTAGGAGATGGGGTTTAGACCGTGCTTAAGTCATGCTTAGATCCTGGAGACAGATGCTCTTGTGAAGGAGATTAGCACTCTCATGGAAAACAGCTCCCTTGTGCCTTTGCTACCTGTGGAAACACAGCAAGAAGATGCGCATCACACACCTAGGACGTAAGCCCTCAGTAGACACCAAAGCTGTCAGTGCTTTGATGTTGGAGTTCTGTGTGTGCAGAACTGTGGGAAGTACATTTCTGTCGTGGATCAGTCCCTCTGAATGCTGCCCAGATGGACTGAGACACCTGATGACTAGTGGTGTGGAACAGCTTTTGATGTGCTTCTCTCTTCGGAGCTGTGCCCGTTTGAACTTTTCCCCTTATTGAATTCCTTGTCTTATTATTGAGTTATAAGCTTCTTTATATATTCTGGATACAAGTCTTTCATCACATATATATGTTGTGAATATTTTATATATATATATATATATATATAAATATATATATATCTCAGACTGTAGCTCACAGCTTCATTGTCTTAATAGTGGTTTTGGAAGAGCAGAATTTTTACATTTCTGTGAAATATGACTTCTTTTTGCACACATTTTGTGTTTTAAGAAATCTATGCCTCTCCTAAGGTCACAAAACCTCCTTCTGCCTGTACTTTCTTCTTTTGGAAGTTTTATATAATTGTATGACTATGATCCAGTTCAAGTTCCACTGAAGATAAAAAGGTGAGCTTCTTTTTCTGTCTGCAGACGTTCCCAGAGCAGTGTAAGAGACAGAGACAACCAACGATTACAGTACAGTGTAGAAAGTGCCAGACAGAGGTGGGCACACACACATCGCCTTGTTTGACTGCATAAGTAGAAATGTGTGCACATAAAGTTAAAGCACAAACCATCCTCTGCTCCTCACCAGTGGCCGCTGTACGGTGTGAGGCAAGGACCAAGATTCATCTATTTGTATCATTCTCTTTTCAGCCACTCCTACTGCTTTGTAGAACTGTCAGCCAAGACGGGGCTTACCTAGGGGCCTCCATACTAAAGAATTGTGGAGCTCCTTTTGGATTTCATTCCACTTGGTTTTTCTACAGTTCTCTACCCTTAACATCACTCTTGCCTCCTCTTTATCTACAGGGTACCACATTCTTCTGTATTTATTCCAGCCTCCTTCTCTCTGGCTGGCTCCTGCTGCCACCAGAGTGCAACCTACGCCTGCCCCATCTCTGCCTCTGTCTATCTCTGTCTCTCTTTTTCTAATGTATGTTTATATATTTTTATATATAATATATATATTTGATTTTCTTGTGATCTTATATACCATCTATCCTCCATATGCCACAGACCCCAAAATTATTCCAGTGCCAACCCATACACTGTCCCTAAACTCCTTCACCAGAGTGCCAGCTACCCGATGTGTCCCCCAACTCTCGGTATGGTAGAATTTTTAATTTCAGCTTTTCTAATAAGTATAAAGGGTCCTGATCATTGCAGCTTTAATTCATCTTTCCCTGATGTTATAGACTGAATATTTGTGAATTCATACTTCAAGGAAAAAATAAAGATAACTTCTTACCAAGATAAGCTTGCACTACTAAGTTTTATATTTTTTGTTTTGTTTTGGTTTTTTGAGACAGGGTCTCGCTTTGTAGTTCAGGCTGGCCCTGAGCTCAATCTCAAACTCATCACAGCAATCCTTCTGCCTCTGCCTCCCGAGTGGTGGCATTACAGGCATGAGCCACCATGCCCGGCACTGTGGTGTGTGGTACTGATTGCTGCTGGGGTGAGTCTCCACACCCACTATGGTATATGGTTACCGAGGATCGAACCCAGGATCCTTGCGCATGCAAGACAGGCGCCGGAACCACTGAGCTAAATCCCCAGTCCTAAGTTTTATATTATTATAATCCAATAATTCCACATCCACACATTTACCAAAAAGAAGTGAAAATGTGTGTGCCCAAAGATTTGTATGCTAATGCTCTTGAGACCTTCATTCTTAGAGTCCTTTGTTTATCCAAATCCACCTACCTCTGTGTAGCAGACATTGTAGCAGACATTTTAAATCTGGCCTGTTTAAAGGCGAACTCTTGATTCTACCCTTTCCCAGACCTGCAGCTCCCTGAGCTCCCGCATCTCATCCCAGAGCATGGACATCTCATGGTGCATTAGGCCTCCTTCACCCAGACGTCCTAGCTGAGGAGCTTTGGTCAGCAAGTAAGCGATGAGCATGCCCAAGTCCGTGATCGGTGGCATCTCCACGGTTTACTTCTTCCTCTGCACTCATCACGGTCTAACTGTTAAAATGCTCCATTTGATGAAGAAAAAGTACCTGGATACTTATCATTGCTCTGGGGCATCCTCAAGCCAGTATGTTCACTGCATCTTCACCATGACATGGACAATCTGAATGCTGTGGGGTAACGACAAGAAGGAGTTGGTGTTTAAGCTGTGGACTTTCTAGTAGGATGCAGGAAAGAAACTCACCTCTCCACTCCTCATTCCCAAATCCTATCTCTCTGTGCTGGCTTTTCAGCTATAACCCACCCAGCACAGCCTCCTGCCCTGTGACCCATGGGTGAATGCTGGGAAACGGGGAGCTCTCCCATGTGGAAACTGCCCCAGCCTTTGCCATCTGTACTGCTCAATTGGCACTGAGCAGATTGCACCATAGTATTAGCTTTTTATGTGCAATCACTTAAATTTATGTGATTAAATTACAGGAGGTGGGGTGTGTGTGTGTGTGTGTGTGAGCACCTCCATCCATTTCTTCCCATGTGTGCTGTAGTTGTCGGATGGTGCTGAGTGCCTTGCAGGCAGGGATAGCTCTCTACTCTCCACACCTCCAGCACCAGGCATCAGCGTGCGCTCAACACCACTGAGTGTAGAGTCTTGGAAAGCACTGGGTGTGCTCGGGGCCTGGTAGCCATGTAGTTTGATGATGATGATGATGATGCTGTTGTACTGTACTTCCCCAGAGAGGGCTGTTTTCTTCCTCCGTATGAGTGCATCAGGAGACTCAGCCCAGCCCCCACTCAAACTCAGTGGCCAATGCCCACACCAGCTGGTTAATTTTCAAGAGATTTCAGGTGCCTCCCTTGTCTCAGACTTAACTCTTGGAACCTGCAGCTAAAGCTCGAGGCTGGGGTCAGATGAACAGTGTGAATCGTACCCTGCTCTGTTGCTTACTAGCAGGTAACCTGGGACGCCCCTGTTCTCCCTCAGTCTGCAAGCAGCCTGCTCATATGGTGCCCTGGACAGGCTACGACCTCAGCAGGCGGGCTGTGTCTACACTGAGACCCGGAGAAGGCTGGAGTATCAGACAATGTGTACTGGCCCACCTGCTCCACCAAAGCCTGAGCGGAGGGAGAGAAAGCCTGGGCATCAGTAATCAACCACAACATGGCTGTGACAGGGCGGAAGCATGGTGCAGAGCTCATCTCCCTTTAAAATTCCAGGCCGGCTGTGTGCGTCTTGGATAAAGTTCAGGTAATTGTGCCTTCCAAGCGCCTCCTCCTGCTCCCCCGCCGCTCCCTGGCTCTGTGCTGACAGAGTTATAATAATTGGGTGCCGCTGCTTAAGCTCATCAGCTCCAGCTTCCTGAAAAGAACGTTGCAATTAGCAGTCCTCACCCTGTAATAAAGCCTTTAATATCCACTTTCATGGTTCATATTACAGTCATTCAGGCCTGTCCCCTCACACACAGCTTGTCAGGAGGCAGAGCGGGGTGCCCGCAAGGGAGCTGCCCCGTGAACGGCTTGGCAAACAATGTTCCAGAGGCCAAGCGATCCAGGCCAGGCAGCTGGGGAGTGGTGCTGGGAAATGAGAAGGATATTTCTGCCCTCTGTGGCTCCAGAGGGCTGGCAGGGAAAGGGGGCAGGAGGCCTACAGGAAGGGGCAGCTTCCTTGTCTCTCACTTCCGTATTCCACCTGCCCTGCGAGCTTTGCTGCTTTTCTGAAAGCCCCTTTTATTCTGCTGCTGGAGACTTTAAAAGAGAAACAAGGGGGGTCATGGGGGTGCACACCTGGAATCTCAACATGCTGAGAGGCTGAAGCAGGAGGATGGCAAGTTGGAGCCCCGCCTGGGCAACTTAGGGATTAAGGAAGACCCTGTCTTTAAAAAATCTTTCTAAAGGGCTGAGGATGCAGCTCACTGCAAAGGCGCTGGGTTCAACACCCTAGGACTGGAAAATAAGGAGCTAGAAGATGGAGATAGTGCTGGGGAGAAACAGGGGGTTCTGGACAGAAGTATGTTCTACACCTGCGCACATCTGTAAGCAGGTAACACACCTAGGATGAGGAAGGCTGTCCTAAGTGTTGGGGGTAGGGGTACTTGTACTAGGATGAGACGCAGCTTTGGTTGGAGTCTCTGGCCACACTCTCTGGGACCATGCAGATGCTGAGAACCACCCAGCCTGCTGTGGGTGGACAGGTCATGCACAATCTCTTGCCCAGCCACTGATCTGGAAGTATGTAATGGGTACTAAGTACATGCCCACATGAAGATAAGAGAAATACAGGAGCTGCTTTCAAGGAGCAAGATGATAATGGCAGAAGCAATAAACACAGGAATAGCCTGGAGGTGGGAGAAGGATCCTAGACTTCCTAAGGACAGGTTGTCACATGTACCAGACCATGATTTCCCAAATGGCCGCCATACTGTCTCTATCTCCCATGTCTCTCAGATGCTCCCGTGTCCACTTCCAGCGATGAAGTCCATGTCCTTTCCCTTCAAATTAGGCAAAGGGCTATATTTGGTAAGTAGAAAATACTGAAAGTCATGCTAAAGGACTTTCTAGGCTAGAAAAGGCCACAATGCTCTCTCTCTCACTCACTCCTTTTCTCTCTTTCTCTTTCTCACCCCATTCTAGGCATGTGGCAGCCATGTTGGGAGGAAGCCTAACCCAGACATGGAAGCTATGTGTAAATGTCCCAGTTCATGGCCACCGGCCAATCTGGCCCAGATAGACAGGAGACTCAGAAAAGCGTCAGGGAGATTCCAGCCCCACCTCTGTCTGGATGCAGCTGTGTGGACACCATAAGTATGAACCACCAACTCGAGTCCTTCAACCTCAGAATGTGAGACACAGTGAGAAAGTGACTATTTCTGTCTTTATTGTTTTTAAACTTGGGTTGACTAATTATACAACAAAACATTGCCGGAATATTTTTCTTAGCTTATTAAATTTTAAAAATACGTTACAATAAAAGAAATACTGTCTCCAGGCTCCAGGCTATACTCCTTCCAGAAATACTCCTCCAGGCTATTCCTGTGTTTATTGCTTCTGCCATTATCATCTTGCTCCTTGAAAGCAGCTCCTGTATTTCTCTTATCTTCATGTGGGCATGTACTTAGTACCCATTACATACTTCCAGATCAGTGGCTGGGCAAGAGATTGTGCATGACCTGTCCACCCACAGCGGGCTGGGTGGTTCTCAGCATCTGCATGGTCCCAGAGAGTGTGGCCAGAGACTCCAACCAATCATCCTCCCTCAAAATGTTCCCCTTCACTTCAACTTGTTCCATTGCTCTCACAGCTTTCTGAAGCAATTCTGGGAGTCTTCTGTCTTGAGTGTTGTTACAAGGTGTGATAAAAATGCTACTGTCTAATGCCAGCCGATGGCAATGACTATGAAAGCTAAGCATTTTGAATGGATTCAGGACACTGAAACAACCATGACAGCATAACTGAAGATACTCACAAAAGAGGACTTCCAGAGCTGCTTCAGAAAATGGCAATGATGGCTTATGTGTGTTTGATGCAGAGTTATGAATGGCAATGTGTCTTTTACTGAAGCCAAGAATTTAGTGCTGTGGTTCCCATGTCTATGTGGTAAGTGCAAGGTTCCAAGTTCAATCCCTGGTACCACATACCACCATGCCGGGCATGGTGGCTCACGCTTATAATTACAGCACTCGGAGGCAGAGGCAGGAGGATTGCTGTGAGTTTAAGCCCAGCCTGTGCTACATAGTGAGTTCAGGGCCAGCATGAACTACCAAGTAAGACCCTATCTCAAAAACAAAAATTGTTATCTTTTACTATAGTGAATTTTAAAAATTTAAACAGTCACTGTAGTTTGAGCACATTGTACACTGACTAAATGGTAGCTGACTGGCACTCCAGATATGTGACAGCATAAACAAGGTCCAGGTGCGTGAAATAATTTTTTTTTTACTTTTATTAGTACATGTTTGTAGTACATAATGATTACATTCGTCTTAGGAAATTGGAACATGTATATAACACATTTCAATTTCTTTTTTTTTTTTTCTTTTTTTTTGAGACAAGGTTTTTCTTTTGTAGCTCAGGCTGGCATGAGGTCAGCTTCAAACTCACATCAATCCTCCTGCCTCTACCTCCTGAGTGCTGGGATTACAGTGCCCAGCACCGTGGTATGTGGTACTGATTGCTAGGGGGTGTTAGACTCCACACCTGGCATTGTTGTATGTGGTTATTGGGTATTGAACCTGGGCTCTTGCACTTGCAAGGCATGTGCTGGAACCACTGAGCTAAATCCCTGGCCCTCAGTTCCCTTCTTTTACCCCTTTCCCTACACCCCCCTTTTTTTCCAGTATCATTCATATATTTATTTATTTTATAAGCTCTTACAAAATTAATTAGTATATATAGAGACTGAAAAACAGACCAATCGGTCAAAAAACATACAACACATGTAAGGCAACCATACTAAGTCAAGGTACACTTTCAGATACATTGTCCATGCTGGGTTACAATATCTTTTTTTCCTAGAATCTATCTTTTATTTCTTACTTTATATATATTGAGTTTTTCAAATAAGAGAAACCATGTGGCATTTAAGCTGTGTGTCTAAGTTATTTTTCTAGATAGCAGTCTTTTGCACAGGAGCTGGCAAAACTTTTTTCTCCATTTTGTCTTTACTGTTAGTGGTTTCCTTATTGTGCAGAAGCTTTTTAATTTGATGTGATCGCCTTTCTTGAATTATTTCTTTTTTTTTTTTTTTTTTTTTTTTTTAGACAGGGTCTTGCTTTGTAGTTCAGGCTGACCCTGAGCTCAGCCTCCAACTCACATCACAGCAATCCTCCTGCCTCTGCCTCCCGAGTGCTGGGATTACAGGTGTGAGCCACCACGCCTGGCACTGTGGTATGTGGTATTGATTGCTGCTGGGTGTGAGTCTCCATGCCCAGTATTGTATGTGGTTACTGGGGATCAAACCCAGGCCCTTGTGCTTGCAAGACATGTGCTGGAACCACTGAGCTAAATCCCCAGCCCCTGTTTAATTATTTCTTGGGCAACCAGCGTTTTGCTAAGAAAGTCTTTGCCTATCCTTTTGTTTTCATAAGTTTTAACCTATGACAGATTTTTACCTATGAATATGTTGTCTTCCAGCAAATTGTTTTTGTTCTGTTTACATATTTGATCTATTCTGATTTAGTGTACGGTGAAAGATACAGTCTAAGTTCAACCTTTGGCATTTGGGAGGTCAGTTTTCCCAGCACTACTTGTGAAAGAGCTTATTTTTCTTCTAGTGAAGGGATTTGGTCTCTTTGTCAAAGATACCACAGCTGACTGTGCCTGAAGTTGTTTCTGTATCTATCTTCTGTTCTGTTCCATTGATCCAGGAGTCTTGGGGTTGGGTTTTTTTTTTTGGTTATTTTGCCAATACAATGCTGTTGTTTTTTCTTTTTTTTAATCACTGTAGCTCTGTAATGTAACTTGAAGTCTTAGATTGTGATGCTCTCTTCTTGCCCAGAATTGCCTTTGCTATTCTAAGTCATTTTCTGGTTCCATATGAATTTTAGGGTTGATTTTTCCAGTTCTGTGGGAAATGTTATTGGTGTTTGATTGGAACTGCATTCAGTCTACATAACAGTTTTGGAAGTATGGCCATCTTGACAATGTCAGTCCTGCTTATTCAAGAAAAGAAGATATCTGTCCATTTTCTGATGGCTTCTTCAATGAGATAGGCTCATTTGATTGGAGACCACAGGAGTTGTACTGTCATGAATGTCTGAGGAGAAGCATGTGACTGGAGGGGGATCCAGGCCAGACTGACAGCACAGGGGTGAGACTTGATCCTGCCGGTCATGAAGACTTATGGGGGCTTCAACCAGAAGAAACACTAAGTCACCTGTTTAGGTGATTTAGGAAGAAGAGGACCAGCAGAAACTTGGACAGTGACATGAAAGAAGATGAGGCTTATTCACCGAGTAAATATCTACTGTCATTTACTTGAGCTCCAGCTGTAGTCTACCCCGTGGAAAGGACGGACAGATAGGAGACTACTCCACGAACCCATTCAAGACAGAAAGCTGCGGTGGCAGTGAAAATGGAAGAGAGAAGCCGTGGTGTCTCAGGTACAAGACTGGTTTTGTGGCCAGATGCATATGAGGGATGAAAGGTAAGAGCGACCCTGGAAAGCAGGGTGCCACGCCCCTGAAACAGAAAATATGAGAAAGTTTTGGGGGGAAATCAAGGATTCCATCTGGGGTACAGTGAGTCTGAGTTGATCAAGCTGTTGTAGGAGCAGCTGGATTTATGAATCCTGACACTCAGAGGAAAAGGAGGGGCTTTAAAGTCAAAGATGAGATTGCTTTGCACAATAGCAGCCCAGAAAATGGGAAGGGAGGAGGGGTCGAGGGCAAGTTACCAGAGAGAAGCAATGTTTCAAAGTGGAGAGAGGAAGAAGAGCAAGAGGAAGAGACAGAGATAGACTGGGGAACAGGCAGGATAGCTAGGAGCATGACCGGGTGGGAGCAGCAGAGACGTCACTCACGCACATGGCAGTGAGGGTGCCGATGCCTGGCACCTGGTTCCCACCGGATGTGTGATTAGAAGAGAGGGGAGGGTGGGCGTGGCAGGGAGTGAGATGATAGGCCTGCCCCTCCTGGGATGATGCAGCAAGACCTCCAAGATTGGGGACGTCGCCGAGGTTGGGGAAACTTCTGCTCACTTCCTAGGTTACTCTTCACTGTGGAGGAAAACAATGGAATGCGACGACCATACGTGTCTCTTATCTAAAGTGATAATGTGTGGAATCATAGGACACTGAGCAGCAGGGATATGACAGGCCAGTGAGCAAAGATGCAACAATACCGCAAACCCACTCTTATTAGTTTATTTCCTGATGCTATAGCAAAATAGCTAAGGCCAGGTAACATGGAAAGAAGAGAGCTTTACATAGCTTATAGTTCTGAAGGCTGGAAATCCACATTCGGGTAACCTTGTTGGCTTAGTCTTCGGGTTAAGGGTCTCCTTGCCCGTGTCACATTATGGCTGAGGGTATCATCACAGCACATGGACTACAGTCCCTCCAAGAGAAAGAAATCACGTGGAGAGAGAGAAAGCAAAAGCATGCGTTTCCACTTTCGCTTTCCTATTCCGTCTGGCCCCTCAGCCAATCAGATGGTGTTTATCTGCATTCAGGGCGGGCCTTCCGCTTTAGTTTGCTGATCCAGTCACCAGTCTTCTCTGTAAACACCCTCACAGGTATCCTCAGAAGTGATGGTTTACCAATTCTCCAGGTATCCTTCAGCCCATTCAAGCTAACACCCAATGAACCATCAGTGCCATTTTACAGGTGGGTGACTCTGAGATTCAGACAAACAAAGGTGATTTTTTGTTTTTGGTCTAAAAAAAGCAGGAACCAGGACCCAGGAGACCAGCCTCCCTGATCAAAGTTCTCGTTGCTTTCCTCCCAGAGTACCAAGAGCACCAGAAAACTGCTGGTATCTCCATCCCGGGCTTCTGGTCTCGGTGAATGCTCAAGTTTTCGTGCTCTCCTCACCTGCCCATCTTCCTCCCTGCAGCTCAGGGCCGCCTCGGTGCTCTGATTTCTGCAGCTCCCTCGGCTCAGCGCTATCACCCACTCACAGGTGCCCAGCAGCAGGCGGCAGTAGATAAGGAAGGATGGGGAGGAGGATTGCTGGACTGGCTTAGGGAGAATAAGGGGAAGAGAGCAAGGTGTCAGGTGCGCATGTTGCCTGGCTTTTCCCAGACTCCCCTGCGCTGCCCCGCCAGGCTACTCTTACCTGCCATGCCTGGCACCACAACCAAACTGCATTAAAGGAGCTAGGCAGGTGCTTAACGTCTCTAATGTGTTCCATTACAACGCTCCACAATAAGGTAATTATGTTAGAAAATAATAAACGTGTCAGTCTTTCTGGAAATATTTTTACTTCTAGCAAGGGGGAAGTGAGGCCATTGTTTTTCAAGTGCATCTCTGCTCTGTACATATTAATTAACTGTGCTCCAGCTCCACAGCCTCACGGCATTTGTATTATTCATAAATGTCTTGGGGCCGCAGAAAACTTATGTACTCCCCTCCTCGGCTTGGAATCATTTTTTAATTTCAAGTTCTTTTTTGACTAATTGCACTTGTGGTTTGTGCCTTCCGTATCAAGAGCCCCATTCCCTGGCTGTTTCCCCAAGCTTTCTCTCTTTCTCCCTCCCTCTGCTTCTTCTAGGGTCTCTTGCTTTGAAGATTCTTGTCAGTCCAAAAAGGAGTCAGGTTTCAATGCTGGGTGGGAAGAAAGGCCTCTCGGGAATCCCAGGACACTGCAGCTCCACCCAGGCTGGGGTCCCCGACTTTCTTTCTTCTTGCTTGTACACCATGCCTCTGAGGATTCAGCTCTATTGGGACTTCTCAGAATCTTTATTTCTCTACCCTGTTAAGTAGAGAATTCCCAGGTACCCCTCAGCCCCACCTACCCCACATCCCATGTCATACAGAGGTACTTCACTTCCGTAATAAGAGGTAAGCCAATATGGATCGGTTGCTATTAAATAAAGTCCATGGTTTACATCAAACTCTACTTGTGTTGTACATTCTGTAGGTTTAGACACATGTCTAATGCTACATGCTCACCATCACAGGGCCATCTGAAAAAGTTTCACCACCCTAAAAGTTCACTGTGGTCCCCCTAGTCATCCTTCCATTCCAGCCTCCCCGCCCAGAAACTCTGACAAGAACAGGACTTTTTGTTGTTTCTGTAGTTTTTTATTTTCCAGAATATTCCATAGTCAGAATCATACCACGTATAGCCTTTTCAGATCTCCTTGCATTTTTGGAGTCGAATCTTAGTTAGGTTCTCTCCCCTGACCCAGATGGACTATGTCACTGTGTGGAGCTCTTCTGGCTGTCCCCAAGGTCTAATCAGCAGTGACAAGTTCTCTTAGACCCAGTTATGACATAAAGACTGCATAGCAGCCATAGCCAACCCTTCCTGTGGGATCTGATAGGGCAATGGGGTTTTCTGACTCTAAGCTAACACACCAGAGCAGCCCACATACACACACTGTTGCTTAGTGACAATGTCTTTGAAAGACATGAGGGTCACCTTTGTAACCAAGCCGGAACCGTGCTCCATGATCTGAGGAGCAAAAGGAAAACTGCAGTAAGAATAGCTCTTCCTGCCTGCTTGGCTGAGAATATAGGAAAAGACATGATGGATAGCGAATCAGAGGGCCAAGACCCATGGACACCAATGTAATTCCATTCTTTGTCCAAGATGATGATAAATTCTTCAGGAATTCAACCCCTCTGGGGACCAGGCAGGCTGCTGTTCTTGATTGTCCTATGTCAAAGTTTGTCCTGATTTCTACCCATGGTAGGAAAACTACACTGGTTATTTGTTGTTGTGAATGTTTGAGAAAAAACAAAAACAAAAACTCCCCAAAACAGTGGCTTAATTGTAGTTGCCCAGGGCCCTGCAGGATGGTAAATCCAATAATCCCAAGAAATAGGTGGGAGTCAAGAGACTCTGATTTAGCAAAATGAGAGTATTTGTAGCAAATCCTGAGAGCCAGAAATTCTGAGTCAACCAGCTGCAGAACAGCTCTCCCTCTCTCCATGTTAGTCAATGCTCACACCCTGCTGGGTCAACAGAGTTGGCTGCAGGTTTGACTCAAAGTCTGGAGGAAGATTCTGCCCCATGGACTGAAGATAGTGATTTGAAAAGATCAAAACCCTTCTGGGGTCATAATGCCCTCACATAGGATAGTGCCTCTATCCTGTTTTGGGTTTTTTTTTTTTTCCACATAAAGGATTAAATCCTAGAGGATGGACAGATAGAGCAAAGGCAAAAACTTTGGGTAAGACGCTTCATGGTTAAGTGTCCCCAGAGTTGCTATACCCCAAGACAAATATGGTCCTTCTGCTCCAGGGATCACATATGGCCTCTAGTCTTCTCCTTGGATGGGATGTCGGGGTGAGGTGCCTTCCTCATGGAGAGTGTGGATTAGAAATAGCAAGAATTCTCCAGGAACAGCCTCTGGCCAACAGCTGTCACTGCTGAGAGGGACAAGGTCACCACAGCCTGGCATGCAGCACGCAACTGCACTGCTGAAGCCATCTGACAATGGAGCCCGCACCCCGGACCCCTGGCCAGTCCTGGCCTGACTCCTCCAGCCTGCCTGGCTCCTTTGCAAGAAACTCCATGGAGTGGAGGTGTGGAAGTCAAGATCGGAGCTGCGGTAGCCTCTCCCAGAGCAGAAGGCTGAGTGAAGCCAAGGCCTTTGCTCTTTGTCAGCCCCCTAGTCATCCCAGTCACATTCTGGGAGCTCTGTCCTTCTCACTGCATGTGCTCACGAAGGTGGAGGTGTTGTTCGCATCTACTTTTCTGTCCATACATGTTGAACTCCCCCAGCGGCCCCATGGAAGGAGATCCACTGCACCAGAAAAACTAGATCACTGGGCAGATGAACAGGATGCTTGTGGAGTAAGGGACAGACATGGCTACTGTAGACTCTGACCTTTGCCCTGTGCTGCAGACTCCTGCACTCAAACCCAACCCAGCTACTCCACAGCTAGACTGCAGGCAATTTGGAAGTCTTAAACTTCAGTTTGCAAATCTGCAAAGTAGGGGCATCCAGCCATCCCATAAGGATGCTGCAAGGATGAGACAGGGCGCTGCGAAGTCTGTGGTCGGGATCCTGACAATAGCAGCTCCTCACATCCTGTGCCCTTCCCATACCCCTTCTCCCAAGGTGGAAAGAACCTTTGTTTTCCTTTTAACCAGCCACTGCTTGCCTCCCTCTCTCCCACTTGTCTTTCTGTTTCCCTGCCTCTCCTTGCTCACAGAGTCACCTTCTTATCACGGAGACTTCGTATTTATTTCTCATACATTTCACTGAGCAGTCGAGGTTTGCAGCTATTTTCCATTTTCATCCAATAAATATTTATCAGGTGGCTACTTTGCAGCCAGCTGTGTGCAGGGCTAGGCACTGGGTTACACCCAGGAGAAAGATGGGCGTGCTTCTTGCTCATGTCAAAACTATACTCTGGTGCAAAAGGCTGGTGTTGAACAAGTCATTGGAACAGAGAACAAAAGTTCGCATCACTCAGCATTAGGTTGGTCTAGGTGATCCGGAAAGGCTTCAGGAATGGGCAGCATGGCCAAGCATGCTGCAGAGCTCTGGCTCGCTGGGCCCTGTGGGCTCTCCTTTGTCTATAGGCACAGTTTTTGCCTCTATCCTTTTTAGACCCCCTGCTGCTTTTGTTTCTTTTTCAAAGCAAATTTATACATCATTTCATATCTTCAAGTATGTCTGGCATTTCTGCATAATTCCATGAAGTGGCAAAATTAAGGCTGAAGCAAACAGAGAAACCCCAGGCCAGAGGCCAGTGGCTGGAGCCACTAGGAGCTACGTCATGGCTAAAACTGAGGTAGGTACAAATTCAAGTCCATGTCTTCAAGCAGTCAGTATCAAGCATGATCCATTAGAAACTTCTGTTTGCCCTTCACACATTGTTTTCAAAGGAAATAAAGCTTTTATGGGATGGGCCTTCACAGGGCAGATGTTGACTGGGCAGTGAGGGCACTATTGACCTGTCATCTCTCCAGTCAACCCCGAACAGGAGCTGAGTGCATGATGCTTAGAGTCTGTAAATGTAGGCCCAGGGGCAGCTCAATCAGACATTTCCAGTGCCTGAGAATGACCTGAGCCAATCTACGGATAAAGGCCAGTGCTTAGCCCAGGTGCTTTTGGCCTGACTGGCATCAGAGTAACTCATAATCAGACGGTGAGCCCCTCCTCTGGGGCCTCAATGCAGTGGTCTCCTGAGATCTTAGTATATGCATGTTTCCAAAGCCGTTTCTGCCTCACAGCTAACACTGGGAAACTGTGATGTCCACCAGGGATTCTTGAACTGCTCTGCAAAGCCTCAAATATGACAAGAAGCCCACTACTGTTTGGCTCCTGGCCTCTCCGTCTTGACTGCAAGAAGGTTAGGCATGAACAAATGGCATTTAGAGCCACAACATATCATGAATGCCCAGGTCCTCGCTTTAAGCTATGGCCCAGTCCAAAGGGCTCCAAAGGAGGAGGAAGATATATATCAAGAAGTCGGTGACTGGCAAAGAGGAAGTGAGCTCCGTTCCTAGTGCAGGGGACAGGAAAGACTGGGCTGGACCAGGCTGAGTCTCTTTTTCTTAAGCCAGTTAAGCCAACATCATACTAGATGGACTTTTCTCAAGCGCTGGACTCTGAGGCAGGAAGAGGTTAGTTCCACACATGGTCAGCAGCATCGGGCAGCAGGTAGGATCACATGTGCTCCAGTGTCCACCACCGGACACTTTAGGAAAGCAAGAAGCCAGGCGTCAGGCAGGGCCCGTAGGGGCTGCCCCGGCCACCCTTGCTCAAGCCCTAGGGAAGGGGAAACAGCTGGTAAGCTATGCCACCAGCACCATGCAGCAGACACAGTGACTTCCATGAGTAGAAGACTAAGAAACAAGAAAGAGCTTAGACTTCCTTCCCATGGAGAAACTATCCACCTCCAACAAGGTATTTGTCTGTCATTGGGCTATAAGCTGAAGGCTTGCTGACATTCCTTGAAATCTTGGATCAAACACTAGCAGATGAAAATCAAAACAAAATCCAGGGTTTGGGTGTGGCTCAGTGGTAGAGCAGGAATCTAGTGTGGGCAAGGCCCTGGGTTCCATCCACAGCACAACAGGAAAAAGATACCCAAAGACTATGTAAGCAAGTGATAAGACAATAAACTGAACTCTTCAAATGAGCCTCGGGAACTCCTGTGCTTCCCAGACCAGGCTTTGCTAAAACTTGAGCAGCAGAAAATCTAAGGTCAGTCTGTCATCTGGCAGGGCAAGGGCCCAGGGTATGGATTTTCTGTGCTGCTGGCTAAGGCCACCTGGATGCTTTGAAAAGTCCACCGGAAGCCAATAAAAATCCTGTAAAAACATTTTTTTAAAATGAGAAATTGAGAAAATGATCTATTACAGGTTGAATTGTAGCCCTCAGAGACTATGTTAAAGTCCTAACCCTGCCACCTGGGCCTGGGTCCTCGTTTAGACATAGTTCTTTGTAGGTGAAAGCAAAATGACACTCAAGCATAATGGAGCAGGGCAGGCTTTAATCCAGGGATGGATGTCTTGTAAATAAAAGGGAAGAGCACAAATGTACACAGAGAGAGCCCAGTGACAGCAGAGGGTGGAATGATGTTGCCACAGGCAAAGATTCCCTGTCGCTACCACTAGTTGGAAGGGACAAGGAAGGACTCACCCCACAGCATCTGGAGGGACCACGGCCCTGATGACACCCTTATCCTGGACTGTGGTCTTTGGGGCCATGGGAATAAATTTCTGTTGTGAGCCACCTGCTTCCCAGTGCTTTGTTAGGGCAGCTCTAGCAAACTCCTAGAAGACACTTTTGCCAAAAGTAAGGGTTCTGTTTTGTTTTTTTTTAAGTCACAATTCAAAACTGTACATAGATGCTGTCCTCCATGGGTGGGCCAGCTCTTTCTGAAGAGAAGATCAGTGTCAGAGTCAATGGGACTCATCTTCACTACTCTGATTCTCCCTCTTCTCAGGATCTGGGCAACTCAATTCCCCACCCACTGATTTCCACCCTGTGCCTTGCTTTGACCAATGAAAAGTGAGCAGAAGTGAGGTGTGGCCTGTTGGCAGAGGCTGTAAGAGCTGTCATGTGCTTGGCATGAACTGTCATGTCCTGTCCTCTTGTCCCTCTGCTGCAGACACAGCCCATGGCCCTGCAGTGATGCTCTGGCCGTCTGGCTCCTGGGGTTGGCATGGTGACATGGAGCACTGAGCCAGCTTGGCCACATGGACGTGTAATCTGAGGGAGATACAAATCATTGGCTTTTTAAGTGGGTTTAGGGAGCTTTTGTTACACAGCTGCACCCATGCTGACATCACTGAACACATCGATCCTACTCTACAATGAACACTTGGAGTCCCAGGCTTTGTGATGAAAGCATTTAGACATGGATGCTTCTCAAAGCAAAGTGTATTAGTCCATTTCTGTAGTCTGCACAACATAATACCGCAGGTCAGCTGACTTATGAAGCAAAGGGGTTAATTCTGACTCATGTTGCTCAAGATCCCACACTGAAGGCCAAATCATGGTGGGCTTCTTCCTGGTAGGGTACCAAGAAGGTGGCAGGGGGTCACATGGCAATGGACAGAGGACAAGCAGATCTGTGTGTGTGTGTGTGTGTGTGTGTGTGTGTGTGTGTGTGTGTGTCTACTATCTATCCTTCTCTTTATCAAGTCACTAGGATTCAATCATGTATGGCCCATCCTGTTGACCTTATGTAAGTCTTACAACCTACCCTAGGCCCTGTCTCTGAATACT
>PVIR01003156.1:0-30053 GCA_004026965.1 Petromus typicus
CTGAAAGAATGCAAATTCTGACTTTGTGGGGTGAAATACTCTGTAGGCATCTATTAAGTCCATTTGCTGAAGAGTCTGGTGTAGCTCAAGGATTTCCTTATTGATTTTTTGTCCAGTCGATCTGTCTCTTTGTGACAGTGGGGTATTGAGTTCCCCTACTATTATTGTATTGGAGTTTATCTGGATTTTCATGTCCATTAATGTTTGTTTTATATAGTTGGGTGCATTAGAATTTGGAGCATAGATATTTAAGATTGTTATTTCTTTCTCTTGGATTTTTCCCTGTACTAAAAGATAGTGTCCATCTTTATCTCTCTCTAGCAGTTTTGGCTTGAAGTCTATTTTGTCTGCAAGTAAGATTGCCACTCCTGCTTTCTTGCTGTTTCTTGTTGCATGGAATTTTGTTTTCCATCCCTTTACTTTCAGTCCATGGGTTTCTTTCTGAATTAGGTGTGTTTTTGTATCCAGCAGATTGTAGGATCTTGCTTCTTGTTCCACTCTGCCAGTCTGTATTGGCATATTGAGTCCACTGATATTAATGGTTATGACTGATATAGGCGAATTTAGTACTACCATATTTTCCTGTTCTTGGCTTTGTTATTCTACTTTTGCTCTTTTCCCATCAGTTTCTTTTTTGATTCCATGGGTTGACTCGGTTAGGTCTCATGGATTTGTAACTTTCCTTATTTTTCTGCAAGATTTTCTTTAGCTGTTTTGGAGCACAGGTTTCATATTTGTGAAGTTTTTAGGTGTTCTTTGTCATGGAAGTACCTTCATTTTGAAGGATAGTTTTGCAGGATACATCAGTCTGGGTTGGAAGTTGTTTTCCTTTAGGGCTTGGAAGACTTCACTCCAGGCTCTTTTTGCATTGAATGTTTGAGTTGAAAAGTCCGCTGTGATCCTGATGGGCTTCTCTTGGAATGTAACTGTTTCTTTTCTCTGGCTGTTTTCAGTATTTCATTCTTTTTTTTTTTTATATCTGGAACTTTTATAACTATATGCCTAGGTGTAGATTTTTTTCATGTCACGGGCATGTGGCATTCTGTATGCTTCATATATTTGTATGTCCCATTCTTTTCCTTTTCCTGTGAAGTTTTCTGCCATTATCTCTGTGAATAGTTTTTTAATGTGTTTAGCATTGTCTCCTGCTTCATCAGTGACTCCAATCAATTTTATGTTATTCTTGTTTGAATTATCTAGGAGCTGTTGGATTGATTTTTCATTATCCCTTGCTTTTTTCCCATAGATTATGTCTTTCCTGTTCATTGGTTGAGATCCTGTCTTCTAGGTCTGAAATTCAGTCTTCTGCCATATTCATTCTATTGTATAAACTTTTACTTTCTTTCTTAATTTACTGGACCTCTTCTTGTAGGTGTTTAAAAGGTTCCATTGCTTTTTCTATTTTGGATTCTATCCACTCGATGATTTCCTCTTTAGCTTTATTAATCTTCATGTTGACTGTATCCATTATCTCTGCTTTCATCTCAGAAATCAGTTCTGATTTCCATTTTACTAGATCTGCTTTGGTTACCATTTCTGAGGACCCTAAAGACTGGCCTTCAAATTTCTCTATTTCCCTTCCTCCTGTGTTACCTGGAGGCGAGGATCTTTGTATCTGAGACTTTGAGTGTTTTCTCATCTCTGAATTTTTGTCTTTGTACCTGCCCTGTTTTCTGGTGATGTTTGTTGCAAGTCTCTTTCCTCCTAATGTTTAGGAACCTTAAAATATCAGTGTTTCCTGGGTTGTTCTTTACAGTCTGTATTGGGACCTAAAGAAAAACCCCTAGTTCTGGCACACCATATGAGGCAGTCAAACTATACAGTCAGAACACCTTCTCCTGTCTGCTTAGAGGGAGGAAGGCTCTGGCTCCTGCACTGCTACAATGGCCCTGCCTGAGGTTCCAATAGGCCCACCTACTCACCAATACAGAGTCCCTGGATATGCTTCTGCAGTGGAGAAAGGCAGACTCTGGCCTTCCTTGGCTGCGAGGGTGCTGGCTTCCACTTCCCTGGCTCTGCTTCTGTTGTACTCAGTCTCTTCGCGCTCTTCTGGCAAGGGCCTGGAGTCCACAAGGCTCCAACCCTGATCCAACTGCAATGGTGCCAACTGCCGCCTCCGCGGCGCTGCCCACCATTATACTCAGTCCCTGGGCACTCTTCTTGCGTGTGCCTGGAGGCCAGCAGGCTCCAACCCGTCCGTGACTGCAATGGCGCCAACTGCTGCCTACATGACATTGCCCGCTGTTGTACTCAGTCTCTGGGCACTCTTCTGGTGTGGGCCTGGAGGCCGGCAGGCTCCAACCCTGGTGCAAATGCCTTCTATGTGTTCTTAACTGTTGCTTATTTTGCAGTGTTTGGGACTGACTAGAGTCTTACACACCCTGGACAAGTGTTCCAGCACTGTGTCACATTCCAATCCCTTCTCTATTCCACTGAACACCTAAAAGGCATTAGCTACTCTATTAAGCCCTGAAATGCAAAGACACATGTGGTATGTGTTGAACAGTTTGTTATACTCATAGTCAGTCAGAGAAACAGACACATCAACCTGACTTTGGAAGCCTTGGAGGTATAGTTTAGTGGTAAACTTGCCCTGAACTTATGAGTCCCAGTGTTTGATTCCTAGCATTATAAACAAACACTCAAGGAAGAGACAAGGGAGTAGAGAGAAGAGAAGAGAGGAGAGGAGAGGAAAAGATAGGAGATGAGGGCAGGGGAGGGAGGATAAGGGAAGGGAAGTGGAGAGGAGGGAGAGAATCAAATGTGCACACCTATAATCCTAGTAAAATATTTAAGAAGCTGAGGCAGGAGGATGATAGGTTTGAACCTGAACAACTCAGCAACTCAGTAAGAACAGTCTCCAAATAAAGAGAAAAAAATCCAGGATGTAGATCAGTGTGAAAGCCTGGATTCATTTCCTAGTATGAAAACAGAAAATTATAGAAACATAAAAGGTGAAAAGAAAAGGAAAACAAATGAAAATGGATCCCTTACCAACAAAACATGTTCTTGAGATTTCACATTAAAAAGCATCTAAAACCAAAGCCTTTACAACAACAGAAAACTTGGCTACAATTTGGAAGTGGCACAACATCCTCTCTCTCTGGTTTCTGGTATCACAGAAAATGTAGAGAAGGAAATCAAAGATCTTGCTGGCCTTGAAATCACCTGGGGAAGTGATAGTGACTCTTTCAGTTACTGAGTGCCCAAACTACAGCCCCAAACCCATTTATTTATGGCAAATTCCCTACACTGCTATTGAACTTGAATGTTCAGGTGTTGAGACAATGCTGGAGTGACTTGCTCTGCTGCCAACACAGACCATAGTTTTGATGTCCCTAACCTAAGGCCTCATGTCATGAGATCCTAAACTTCCCATCCAAGGGGTAAATATTATGATATCAGGGAGAAGACATAAAGGATGAGGCCCCTAGTCATTCATCATGTGTTTAGTGATCTAGCCAACCAAACATGAAAAAACAGTTATTTATTACACTCTTTGGGCTGAGTACTACACAACAGTCCATGGATACAGGAGGCTTGGATTCTATCCTCTAGAAGGTCAGGACCTACATTCATATTTCACTTATTTGAATAGACTTTGGAGGTTAGAGCATACCTCTTATTTAATGGGCTCTGTAACCTTCCCTAGTGTTGGCCTCCATTTACTGATCTGCAGAACAGATGATACTATCTTGTAGAGACACTATGGATATTAAATGGACTAGAATGTAAAGCCAAGGTCCACTGCTATCATATACTAATCACTAAATTAGTTGCTATTTTAAAAAAGTAATATAGGGAATTTTCCTTGGAATTTTTGCTCAAGCCTGGTAGTTTATCTTGTGCACCTGAATGAAACTGCTTGTGAATGTTATAACAGACATGTCATGGATCCATGAGAAGTCTTCAGCCTGGCCATACTCTGGCAAATACTACACCTAGTTTCTTAACCTTTGTGCTCCCCATGGTTGGTGAGGACATGAGAAGTAATTTATGGAATGGCCTTCCAGAGGTGGCTTTATTTTCTTGTTTAAAGGAAAATGTTTTCTCACATGGCTACATCCACAACTTTGTCACATTTCTCCAGATAATCATAGCAACAGCTCTTCTCCGGATGTGAGAGCTCTTGATGAGTGGCTGTTTGCATGATTCTCATAGTTGAGGCAAGGAAGTCTCATGAACAAAATCAAAAGATCAAAAGTGCCAAAATTTTCATTTCCTGTCTCACAAGGGCCCACGGAATTCCAATAAGTACTTGTGTTTGTTTCAGGCTTTTCTGAACAGAGATTGTGTCCATTCCTTTGTGAGTTTGCAGTGTCCATGGGAATGAAGCACTGTGACTCATGCTTTCTTGTAGAATATTATTGATAGCAGACTTGATGAAAGCAAGGGATTGAATGGGTCAGCCAAGGGCTGAACAGGGAGGTGCTCAAAATATGCTTGGACATCTGGTCTGTCCCTAATTAGGAATTTTGAAGATCATTCTTTGTCCTTGTGATTCTATAAGTAGGTTTTATTTTCCTTTGTAACCTCATAAAATAGGAATTTCAACAGGACACATAACCTTAGAGTAGGGACAAAGTTATTTGAAATATACTAAAAATACTGTCATGGCTGCATCATTTTAGGCATAACATCTAATTCAGTTGTTATGTGATCATACACACACCAAAACTCTGCAGGGATGTCAAGTCACACACTAATGAACCCCAACCTAATTTATAGCCCAGGTGAACTTAGTGTGAATCAAACATAGAAAATCATTATTTAAAACTCCCATCTGGCTTACAAACTCTTATTTGACCAGGATTCCAGCACTTAGCTGAGAGGCACAGAATAGTCAAGATAGACACAAACATGGTGTCTTAGTTACTGTTCTCTCATTTCTGAGTCATAATCCCTGACAAAGTGAAATGCAAAAGAACTTATTTAGCTCACAGTTTGTTGATGTTTCAGTTCATAATCACCTGGCTCCAAGGCAAAGTGGCACATGGCAGAGTAGTGACAAAGAGGAGGAATAGTTCATGGTGCCCAACATAGCAAAAGCAACAAGAGAACCTTAACAGTGTCTTCCTGCCCCTTTTCTCTTGTCCAGACTACCAGGATTCAGGTGGTGCCAAACCAGTCACTGGATAGTATCACAATTCCTTAATCCTTACGTTACACCCTCTAGATTCAGCCACCTCTGAAAAGCCCTGTCACTGCATCAAGCTTTGGGGAGAAATCTAGACACAAACCATAACACATCTGGCAACTGGACAATGCTAGAGCATATGACTGGGGTTTCTGAAATTGCCTGTGATTTCCGTTCACATATAAAAGGCATTTCCTGTGTTACAACATAGGGTTCACAATTTAAAAATGTCAGGAGCAATCCTATTTGGGAAAATTAATTGGTCACTTGGAACTCTGACTAGACTGAGCTTTCTTGCCTGCAGACCAGTATGATGTACGTGGACCTGAGGACTTGACTCTATTTTAATCTCTGAGTGACCTGTTACATTTGTTACTCCCAACCTACTTAAACTATTGCCTTCTGAGTGACCTGCAATATTGCTGGCTCCAGGGGTACTGAATAAAAGCTGTGGCAAGCGCAAGTTGGCTGTCTTTGCTGCCCAGAGTAACCTGGATCAGGCCCAAGCTCAGCTTCTTCTCTAAGTCTCATTTCTACTTATTTATTAATTATTTTTCCTGGTGCTGCTGAACTTACAGGAAACTAGAACTTAACTGTAAAGTTCTAGTTATCTTCCTTTCCCCTTTGGTGCCTAAAGTGAATTTAATGCAGATCTCCTGGTGAATTGGTCTGTGGACAAACTTGGAGTAAAAGGAACAGCCCATGGGCCAGGGATCTAGCTCAGTGGTTCCGGCACCTGTCTTGCAAGCTCAAGGACCCGGGTTCAATCCCAGGTTAATCACATACAACACTGGGTGTGGAGACTCATGCCCAGCAGCAATCAGTACCACATACCACAGTGCTGGGTGTGGTGGCTCATGCCTGTAATCCAAGCACTCATGAGGCAGAGGCAGGAGGATTGCTGTGATGTTAGTTTGAGGCTGAGCTCAGGGTCAGCTCGAACCAGAAAAGCGAGACCCTATCTCAAAAAAAGGAACAGTCCATGGATTTCCCAGGACAATTGTAGCTATGGACAAGGGACACTGGTGGTAAGTGTGTTCAGCTGAGAGTAATCTATCTTTGCTGAGTGGAGAATATGGGTCAGTCTGTGTCATCAGTCAGTGTAACTTTGTTAAATTGTTAAGTCTTTGTTAAAGCAAGCTGCATATCTGGTACCAAAGCAAGATGTGTCAAAATTTCTAAAAGACATAAAAATATACATCCCATCTCCTCCAAAGGAGGGGACACTCAGTAACATAGGAACACATGGTAATCATTCTTTGTGAAGTCAAGCAAAGGGGAATTGTCTTCCCCCTCAAATGTTACCCACAGGCCTTAGTCTACTCTGCTCTCAAACTCTCTTAATCAGTTCAGGAAACTGCAGCTATCTCTCCTTCCACTTACCCTTCTGGCCATGCTTCTTGTTCAGCTTCTGCCTCACCATCACAGAAGGCTGTCTCACTAGCCCTGCAACTTGTTCAGGTGCCACACAAAGGTCTTGTTGCCCCTCTCCTAAAGCCCACTCTTAGGGAGTCTCCCTACCACTGTACCCTGCAAAAGGCTGTGACAGTAGGCAAGGTGATTGAAGACCTTTTGTACTTTCCAATCTCACATTTACCTGACCCCCAGCAACCCAGAGGTGGACATGTGCATTCACATTTCATTTGAGTTCAATATCCTAAAAGAGCTCAGGCAAAGTGTGCTGACTAATGGTGTCCAAGCCCCTAGTCAGTAGATTTGTTGGACAGTGTATTTCACACTTGTTCTCTGGTTCTACTTGAAATTTTTAATCTTGCAAAAATGTGCCTACCCCCTACTCAGTATCTCCATTTTATGGTGGAACTGTGTTCATCAGTTAGGGAAGAGGCTCATAGGAATGAATGCTCAGGGAAATGTTCAGGTCAGAGAGATTACCTTTGATAAACTATCTGGTACTGGTGAATTTTCAGATTTAATAAAGCAGGCTGATTGCCCAGCATTACTCTTTTACCAGCAAGAAGACCTCGTATGGAGGGCCTGGGACTCTGTGCCAGTTGACAGTACACCGACTCAATCTTTTACTCAAGTCATACAAGGGCCGATGGAAACTTTCACTCAGTTTGTAGCCTGATTACAACAAGTAATTAGGAGACAGATATCTAATTCCCAGGCAGCAGATATTCTGATTTTACAAATAGCCTATGAGAATGCTAATCTGGATTGTAAGCAGGTGATACATTCTGCACGTCCTTCTAAGGATCTTGGAGCATATATTAAGGCATGTGAAAATATTGGCTCTCCTTCACACAATGCAGCGCTGATGGTTCAACTCATCTCCCAACATTTACATGGTATACATAATACCTTAAAGTGTTTTAATTGTGGGAAAATGGGGAATCTCAGGAAAAACTGCAAAATCAAAATGGCTTTATAAGTTGACCTGAAACCACTACATCAGGCATCCTTAGAATGTAAGTTACCACCTGGCCCTTGCCCTCACTGCCAAAAAGGCATCCAGTGGGGTAAGGCTTGTCATCCTAAATATGATAAGGATGGTGCATTGTTGCCAGGGAAGCAGAAATAAAACCCTTTCCTGCGATTAGGAAACAGTAGGGGATCAGGGCCAGGGAACTCTAGTCCCTCTGAATCAGACCCATGTTTAAGTACAAAACCAGATGGTGTGGGTGTCTAGAGAGCTATTTCTTCCCTCATCCGTGGAACACTTGGGAGCTCAGGATTAACTCTCCCTGCACTCAAAGAGTTCACCTGGTGGGAGGTGAGACTCCTGTATCTGTCCTCATAGGAATTTATGGAATCCCACCACCTGGAACAATTGGTTTGATACTTGGAAAATTCTCTCTGACTTTGAAAGGCATCATTGTTATTCCTGCTGTTATTGACTCTGATTATAACTCTGAATTGTGTGTTCTTGTTAGTTCCACAGGACTTTGGGTAATTGAACAAGGAGATTATATTGTACTATTATTGCTCTCGCATAAACCAAAATTAAGTAATATTAGCCTTAAAGATTCCTGAGATGATCTTAAGCCCAAAATGTCTTGAGAAGAGGTTTAATTCTCCCAAAAGATTTCAAAAGTCTGGCCCATGTGCAAAATTAAGTTGAATGGTAGGTTCTTTACAGGATTAATAGATACAGGTATGAATGTATCCATCATTTCCATGTTGCTCTGGTCCCCAGCTTGGGGTACAAAACAAGTTAAAACCTCATTGGGGGATCTTGGGGCCCCTCAACAAGCTCTACAAAGCTCTATCCTTTACCTTATGAAGGATCTGGTGGTCAACTGGGACACATTTGTCCTTACATAACTCTCATACATGTAAATTTATGGGACAGAGTTTTGCAGTTGTAGTGACTACTTTGCCCCTTAACACTTTTCTGGTTCAATAAATGACATATAAAATGGGATATAAGCCAGGAAAAGGATTAGGCAAGCAGCTGCAGAGTAGAATGCAGCCTATAGAACAGCAACAGACAAACAATCATTTTGGAGTTGGATATGTTCCACACTGGTGAAACCGCCAACATCTCTGAGAAGAAAGCATAGCATCCATGCTGAGAATGAGGAGCCAGCCCTGCCTGAGTAACCCACATCACTTGTGATGAATAATAAATCCAAGGTGAGTTCCAAAACCAAGTCATCACCCCTAAAATATATATTCATGAGTTAGAGAAAAAATAAATAAAATAAATATTTTTTCTTATTTTTTTGAGGTAACTTAGCATCTTTCCTTATAGGTATAAAGTGCTTCTCAAAAGACCTAGAATAGCAAAAGCAATTCTAAGCAACAGGGACATGGTGGGGGGTATTACAACTCCAAACATGAAACGATACTACAAAGCCACTGTGATAAAAACTGCATGGTACTGGCAAAACAACAGACCTGAGGATCAATGGAGTAGACTAGAAGATCCAGAAACTACTCCAGATACACTGAGCCACCTCATTTTTGACAAAGGAGCCAAAAATCCTCAGTGGAAGAAAGATAGCCCCTTTAACAAATGGTGCTGGAAAAACTGGGCTTTAACTTGCCAAAGACTAAAACTAGATCTAACTCTTTCACCATGTACCAAGCTAAAATCAAAGTGGATAAGAGACCTAAATATTAAAACAGACACTCTAAACCTGCTGCAAAATGGGCTGGGTAAAACTCTTGAAGACATTGGCTTAAGGAAAGACTTCTTGAACAAAACCTCTATAGCACAGGAATTGGCAGAAGAAATCAGCAAATGGGACCTCATTCTTTTAAAAAGCTTCTACACAGCAAAGGAAACCACCAACAGAGCAAAAAGGCAACCAGCAATGTGGGAAAGAATCTTTAGCAGCTGTTCCTCAGACACAGGGTTACTATCTAGAATATATAGAGCTCAAAAAAATCAGCCCACCCAAAATTAAACACCCAATTCAAAAATGGGCATCTGAAATGAACAGATATTTTTCAGAGGAAGAAGTAAGAGGAGCTAAGAAGCATATGAAAAAATGCTCAACATCATTAGTTATTTAAGAGATACAGATGAAAACAACACTGAGATTTAATCTCACTCCACAAAGAATGGTTGCCATTTCAGAATTAGCCAGCAACAAATGTTGGCGAGGCTGCGGAGAAGAAGAAACACTTCTCCACTGTTAGTAGGAATGTAGACTCATACAACCCCTGTGGAGATCAGTTTGAAGATTGCTCAAAAAGCTAGGATTGGAGGTTTCATTTGATCCTGCCATTGCCCTGCTAGGTATATACACAAAAGAATTAAAAGACTCATATCATAGTGACATATATGTACCCATGTTTATAGCAGCTCAGTTTGTGATTGCTACATCTTGGAAACAAATGTCCATCAACTGGAGACTGGATAAAAAAGCTGTGGTTCTTCTACAGAATGGAGTATTACTCTGCCATAAAAATGATAAATTTGAATCATTTATACTTAAATGGACATACCTTTGAGAATATCCTCATAAGTGAAATAAATAGGTCACAGAGGTGTAAATATCACATCTTTTCTCTAGTATGAGAAAATAAAGATGTAAATGAGTTCTAGAATTGTATGTTATATATTGTGAAATAGAAAATACCCAAAGTGAAATAGGGTAAAGGAGGAAAATAATGAGATTATAACAAAAAAGAAAGAAAACAAATTTTATGTATATAGGGGGGTGGTAGGATGGGTAGAGCTATGGGAAAAAATGAGAATTAAGTTGTGTCTTATACTGGTACAAATCCCCATTGTGGAGTGCAATTATGATGAGTATATGAAATGTACCAATAAATATTTCAATAAAAAAATAAAGTGCTTCTTTTTCTCCTGATTCTAATCATAAGAGATCTCTGTTAATTGACCTACAAAAAGATTTTGACTATACAATTCAGTACAATTATAAGCTTAAAATTATGCAAGAGATATTATAATTCACTTTGGCCAAATGTATTTGAGTGCACTTTAATTCTATAGATTGTCTTATATATTTGTCAGTTTATGTTTGTTCAATCATATGACTTGTCTGTCTGATTGTCTTGTTTGAGCTCAAAATATTTTTTCTTTTCCTTTCCCTCTTTCAAATATTTTTCCTAAAAAAAGTTGACTTACAGATGAACATTATTAACATTACAAAAAAGTTGACGTACAGATGAACATTATTAGCAACATTAGGTTGCTAGCTAAGCAAAGTGATGCTCAGATTTATTTTACAAAAGTACTGTGAGCTTTCCCTTAATTGCAATAATCCAAACAAGTTTTATCAGCTACCAACAATATATTTATTGACATAATCTGGTTTTTCCAAGTCATAAAAATAAAAATTCTTTCCTTTTGTTGGTCAAAGTATATGAATAGAAACCCTTAAAGTTGGAGAGACTGTTAAATAAAACTCCCCTTGGTGAACAGAGGAGCAGCTGCGTAGGACATGATTTTTCAGATCTTTGTTCACTAATGGGACCACCAATATTTTCACAACCTTGTGGGAGAATCACCTCACAAATATTGTCTAAATGTTATTGCAAATTTGTTGCATTGGTCAACATCAAAGGTTTAAGCTCTAAAAATGTTGTTATACAATATTTATATTGGTCAAATTCTAAATGTATTATTGTGCTATGTTTACATTGGTCATCTTCAAAAGATTAATTTCTTTGGGATAAACAAAAGGGTTATCAGTACAAGGAAGGATACAAGGTTTTATATAAGTGTGATACTTGTCAGTGCTACTTTTCGGGTGTACACAATGTACTTATGCTCCATAATTGTACAGGTCTTCAAAAATTGTGCGTGGTATTCATCTTTTGATTCAGGCATCTGCCTTACATTTTGGGGGGAATGGTGTGTCTAAAAATGGCTACTTTTAAGCACATCACAAGGATTAGTTCACAATTGTCGTACAAAGACATGTATAGTTCTTAATCTAAGGCTCCTTTCCATTAAGAGTATTAGGGACTCAACCTCTATAATAACCATAATAGCCTCCTACTATATCTTTATTCCTAAATGCTTTATATGCAAGTAGAACTACAATAGTGGAGTTCACTTCTCCTATTGCATATGCTAATGTTACTGATCTTCCCTCAAGGGTGTTTAATTACTAAAGTTTAGAGGCCAGAACTAGAAAGGTAACTGGGCTAAAAAGGTAGCCAATATTTTGGCCCTGACCCTCCAAGGTCAACTACAACTACCAAATATCCAGGAAATGGGGGAACCTTGTCCATGAGTCTATGATTCTACAGAAGTGTGCCAAAGGAATGTCATGGGATGGAAGGCAGGAGAATCTCCCATCCTTTCACAGAAAGCAATATGGTCAATCAAGGCCATGACATATCCCAAAGGCTGATACTGACAGAAAGGCTAAGAGATGCTGCATGGTTCCCAGATACTGCTTGAGGGGACTTGTTTGATCTTGTGAGAAAGCAAAACATTAATTTTATTTAACATAGGTCTCACTATAACTGGGTTTTAAACATCCAGTAGAAAAGTTCAAGGAAAATTGGGAAAATTGTCTTTACTTGCTTATTATTGACTATAGACTGACAAATTCCAAGTGATCATGTATATAATAATGACAAGGGTACTAAACAGGTTTGTTTTACTAATATCCTTCAGATATAGTTTATAAACAGGCTTTATTGCTAATTTACAACATAATTTTTGGCTCTGTATTGAATCAGCTTCCTAGAAGGGGACCCTGTCTGTGGTCTCCTCGAAATTAACCCTTCTCAGCTTGAAGCAGTTGGATGACACCTACGCCCTCTCTCCCCTAACCACAGTCAGGGATAGCCCTACAGATAAGAACTTATGATAGACATTTAAATGAGTTAAACTTTTATTACAGGTCTTCATAAAGAAGGGACAAGTCATGGATCAGGCCCAAGCTCAGCTTCTTCTTTAAGTCTCATTTCTACCCAATTATTAATTATTTCACCATGTGCCATGGGCTCACAGGACACTAGAAATTAACTGAAAATGTTCTAATTATGTTCTTTTCCCTTGTTCCCTAAAAGAAACAAACAAACAAACAAAGCAAAAAAATCCTCCCAACAACTAAACATTTGCTGTAAAATTTTGCTTGCTTTGATCTCTACATGGGATAACATGCAGACAGTTTTACATATAACCAACACTGTATCTTAAAAACTAGAGGGATACAACTGGCTAAACACATTTCTTCTTATTTATATTTCTTAAAAGATTTGTCTTGCTGGCTGTCATACTCTGAAATGTGTTTAAGGTTCTGTTCACTTAATTACTACAGTCAAATGAAAGACATTTCATCATCTTTCACTATACTTGATCTCTCTGGGGTGCTTTGTCACTGAACACTCACTGCTTCTCAAGAATGTGCCTTGCAAGACCTCACTTTCTAAAACCTCTTATCCCTCCAGTGTCACCCTTCCAGTCCCCATCTCAGCCTCGTCCCTCTACTGAGTCGTCCTCTGAAGTTCAGCTTTGTTCTCTTCTTCTCCCACTCCCCAGATATCCTCTTCCAAGTCTAAAGCTTCTGGTATCATCCTTATATTGATGGCTTCTGCATATGTATCTCGTAGATCTTACTCCTAAGCATCAGAACTAAATATCTCTGCAGGGGTGTGCCACAGAAATCTTAACTTTAAAAGCTCCTTGGATGACCTTTGACTTGAATATTTATTATACTTTGTTTTCCTTATTTTGTAAGCAAACCAAACCAAACCAAATAAAATAAAAACAAAATTATTGAACCTAAAGAGCTATGCAAGAAAGTCTAGAATTATGCCTGAGTCCCTCCTTCCCCTCATACCGTATACTCAGTTCCCATATAAAACCTTTCATGAACCACAGCTGGATAAGAATGATAAGTTTGAATCATTTATACTTAAATGGACATACCTTGAGGATATCTTCATAAGTGAAATAAATAGGTCACAGATAGGTACATATCGCATCTTTTCTCTGGTATGAGAAAATAAAGATGTAAATGAGTTCTAGAATTGTATTACATATATTGTGAAATAGAAAATATTCAAAGTGAAACAGGGTGAAGGGGAAAAAACAATGAGATTATAACAAAAAATAAAGGAAACAAAGTTTATGTATATAAGGGAGGTGGTAGGATGGGTAAAGCTATGGGAAAAAATGAGAATTAAGTTGTGTCATATACTGGTACAAATTCTCATTGTGGAGTGCAATCATGATGTGTATATGTAATATAACAGTAAAGATTTCAATAAAAAAAATACCTTTCACTCATGATCACCACTATCTTAGCTCAGACCTTTCTGATTTCTTATCTAGTTTATTTTACCAGTTGTGCAACTGGGTTCACTAACAGTTTCTATCTTACTTCTGTCCATTCTTCATACTGTTTCCAGCCTATGCTTTCTAAAATATAAGTTCAGTTATTGCTTCCAAGTTGTCATCATCCATCTAACAAAGTCCAATGTACATAACACCACTTAATACTCCTGTGACTTCTTTGGCCCCAGTAATGAAAATTCACTTCCAAGTGACTCAAGAAAAACCTATGTAAGTTGAATGTGTAGCGTTCCACCAAAGAGTTCAGATATTAGGCTCTGGTGATACCATGAAGGCTCCATTTTTCCTTTTATCTTGCCTTATGTCACTTTATTCCTGGATTATAATCTCCTCTGGGTTTGTCTTAGGTGGCAAATTTTCAGACACCCAGGGAAGGTTCTACTTACAACTACATGATCTGTGAAGGGTTTAAGGTTCCAAAGGAATAAAAACCCACTGTGCCGATTTCCATAACCAAGTCTTAGGAAATGCTCTGATAGGTTTAGTTTGGTTCATGTTTGGTTCATGTGCTTTGAACTAATCACTGTAGCAAGACAGATAAAACCTTTGACTGGGGACCTTGCGTTACTGTCGATCCCTACAAGCCTGTCATGAAAGACAATTCAAACATGATTATCAAGAAGTGGGAAATGGGGTTCCTCAAAGAAAATTAGAAGAGCATTGTCATTTGAAACGGGAAGACACATAGGTCAGACAAAACCACGCAAGTGCACTGTGCATGGCATACACATCTCATCACGGTCTTGACTGTTCTAGTTTCTTCCATCACCATCTCACTTTTTTAACTTACTGGATCACTTGTAATCAGTGTGCCAATTTGTTTCAGGCTCTTATGCCTTTGTTAGTGTTATTCTTTCTGTCTGAAAGGTCTGGTTGGCTGAGTTTTATTCCGTTTAGAATCCCACATAAAATATCTTCTATGGGAGGGTTTTGCTGACTTTCATCTCACTTCCTTTTTGTGCCACACGATGCACAGCATTTACCTTCATTGTTATGCACATGTCTTCTGTATTGCAAGCTTCTTCACACATCTGTCTAGCTCTAGAGCTTGGGAGAATTCTACTAGATCTCTAAATCATAGCATAAGCACATAGTAGGTAGGAAAAAAACTTTACATTAATAGATGCTGAATGAAACAGCCACTGAGATTTTCAGTAACAGGAATAATATTTACAGCTTTTCATTTTTCCTTCATGTCTGGATCATCTTTCACTTTCGTCCTCCATTGCTTCAAGCTTCTGTTTAATACAGGCATACAAGGATCTATTTGTGTAATAATTATTCAAAAAGGAAAAGAAAGCCACTGCTAATGAGGGCCACATAAGGTTGTCCTTTCTTGCTTTCCTTTATGCTATTTATAGAGGACAGTAATGTCATCATTGAAATTCTTTTTTTAAAATTTTTTAATCTTTATTGAAATTCTTTTTTATTTTGAGACAGGTGCAGGGGTACAAAACAATCAGAAGGCTCAAAGGTGTCTGTAAGGGAGACAAGGAAGTGTGAGAGAAAGGAAGTTCAAAAGAACATAATCAGGTCCCAAATAGCTCAACCTAAACATATCACTTTTGCTCCTGGTTAGCTATTTGTTTTAGTGAAGAGAAAATGGGAAATAAAATTCTATGATTGTACTTATAACAAGTGGCTCTTTTGTGTGGCATTCAAGCAAATCTGGCATTTCTTAACACAACCAAATTCCCATCAGAGAAGCGTGTTAAATTAATTTTTCTTTGGCTTTCACCCTCAAAAGACTCTTAGATATGTATGAAAGTATTTTATAAAATATTAATTATAATATGTAGAACAATGTGTCATTAATAGGAGAAAATAATTACATCTCTTCCATGGAGTGTTATTAAGGTAAATAGAAATGGCTACTTTTTCAAATTTTATTGTGCTTTTATTTTGTTCTTTTTTTTATAATCAAAAAACAGATATACTTTATTTTTATGCAGAAAATTGTGTGTGTCTACACATGTCTACACGTCAGTACATGCACACATATAGCCTGTATTTTTTCAGTTGGTACATGTCTGCAGTATGTGATTACATTTCTTGTGTAAAGTTGGTGCATGTACACAACACATTTTATTCTTTTTCATCTCCTCTTTGTTCTCTCCTTCATTCTTTCTTCCATCTCCCAGTCCCTCCCAATTTGGAGAATGATCTATCTCTTTGCTTCCTATTATCTATTTTATTTTGCTTTTTATTTATAATTAGCACTTCTCATATAAGAGAAACTATGCAATATTTAAGCTGTGTGTCTCATCTATTTCACTTAACATTAAGACTTTGAGTTATTTTTCAGAAATTGGATTTTTAAGATGCAATAATAAGGCCATGAGTACATTTTTTTGAATTTTTCTACTGAACGTGTGAATTGGTTAGGCTGCATTTGATGAGAGTTTATCACAATTTGGTAGATGACACAGAAACTTGCTTTATGTAGGAAAAACAAGACTGGAGAAAGGAAGGAAACAAACAATAAAAATATTTACACCACAATTTTTTATAGGAATGCACTTGTCAGAAGAACTGAAGAATTTTAATAGTCTAAGATCATAATTAGTGAGCAGCATAACTTAGTAGGAGGGATCAATGGGGCTGGGTTCAAATTCTGACTCTGTTTCTCACCTCTGTAACCCTGAGAAAACATTCCTTAGCATTCTATGAGTGTCTACAAGGGGAGCAGTGAGGAATAAAGGCATCCTTTGGAAAACAGAGAACAGACATCCTAAAACATTGGCACTAGAACCCTTGTCATAGCAACAAACAGACTGGGACTTTCCAGGTTCAATGTTGTGCAAAGTCCCTCCATGGACACCTTCTTATTGACACTCACTGATGTAAGGGACTGTGAGAATACTGTAATATATAGCATTGATCACCTCTGCCACACTTTTGCATCTCTTCTGCTTAGAGAACACCATGATCCATCTTCAGGAATGATGCCTCCTTCCAGCTGCAGGGCTCGCCAGTGAAGGCAGGTGTGGGCAATTGACATGATCAGGTAGTTTCACGATTGAGAAACCTGTCATGGACTTAATGACTCAGCAAGGCTGGCAGTGACTTAAATTAGAAACTCTCACCAGCTTCCCTCCTCCCTTTCATACTCTGTTTTGGTGTAAATGACATTACCAATAAGGAAGGAGTTCGGAGAGGAAGGGAGTGGAGATAAAATAAAGCAGACGAAGTGTCAGGAGATCACACGGCAGCCTCTGGCTAAATGCAGACACTCCCAATTTCACTCACATCATTATAAGGTAAATATACCCCTCATCTATCTCCATCGTGCCACATGGGGGAATGAGCCCTAATCCACAAACACTCAAAGGAAAGACTTTACCTCATTTCTTCATGTATACTGATCAGATGTCAGTGAGCTCAGAGATTTAATACATCTTACCAAGAACTTTTGCAGATGGGGCCTAGAGGTTGAGCTTTATTTTCAGAGCTGTTGAAATGCTAAGTATTGTTGGGATTCTTTCTGCAGCCTTTGCTTTACAAAGAGGAACCTGGACCTTCTGAGCAATTGGATCCTGGATGTTACAAGAAGATAGCTAGAAGACTATTATCTCTACAGAGAGAGAGGAGTAAGGTATATTCACTTTCAGATCTTTCTTAGGATTTCTCGGTTTTGATAGGGCTTCAGTCATGTAGCCTTTTGAGTTATTAATGTCAGGGATACATAGATGGTAAGTAAGCAAATATTCAATGATGATAATCCCTGATACATCAAATAACTGCTATCAAGTAGGAAACAGGAAAGAAAACAATCTCAAGATGTCTTAAATCTTGATTTGGGCTTTCTGACTATGCCAGGCTAAAATTCATCTGATCCAATTAGTTCTGGTATCACCCATGGCAATAGGAGGAAGAAGAGAACAGTACCCCCAAATAAAATATCTTTCCATTTTGATTTCTTTCTTTTTCCAGATAATTGCTCCATAAATTTCTTCTACCACGTCCCATCTATCTCACTAGTACACAAATAACTCAACACATGTCACTTTCATGCATACTTCTTAAATATTTTCAGTGATTTGAGCATTACCGAGAACTCATTAGTCTCAGCCTTCCAACAACTGCTGAACAGAAGCAGTTTTCTATGGTGTCACATAGGATTTGAAGATGTTGAGTGGGAATTCCACATTAAATGTTAAATGGTATTAAATGCCTTCTCCTGGACAAAGCGATATTTCTAGGAAGTAGTTTCATAACATCAGTTCAACTAAACACCTGAGAGCATGAACTGAACCTTCTTGCTCTTTTGGTTGTAAAGTTTCTAGAACATAAAATCTATCTGAAGTTGAGTCAAACTGAGAGAAACACTGAAGTCATTGCTATCATTTCCCTGTTGCTGTTTTAGGAAATAGAGTTTACACCATGCTCCTTTTGTTTGCATGCTCACCTCCATTTTGTACCTTTGGTGCTCTAGGTAGTTAAGCTTCTGGGCCACAAAGAGGGCCTCGCATCCCCCACAAAGTACCTCAGCAAATGATGGCTTTAGATTCCTTTTCATTTGCTTCAAGCCCTTGAAAACTAAAGGGATTTGAGCAACAGTAGTACTGCATTCTTTTTGCTTTAGGACTCTTTCTGGTTTATGTAAATAAATGGCTGAAAACATAAGGAACCCTCCTCCCAAGATAGAGGACATCAGAGAGGAATCACTGATAAAATAGAATAAAAATTTTTGCTGGCTGGAATGTAACACAGTCTACATCTCCTCTAAAGTCTAGACTTTTCTTTATCAAAAAGGAATCCATCTGGTTTATGTTATATATATGTTATTCCATATAACAAAAAAAGCACATAGTGTTACTCAACTTGTCTTATGAGACAAGTGTATCTTGCTTCTTAAAACTAATATGGATGACTTATAATTTTTAAAACTTAGGAAACTAGAAAGAGATAGGGAACTCCTTAGATTGGTAAATTATATTCCAAAATGTAGAACAAACATGGGGGTTAATGAAGAAGCCTTAGATATATTACATTAGAGACAGAAAACAGGACAATATTGATCTCTAATGTTGCTCTTATTTTTTTTAACACTAGGCATAGTAGTGAATGTTAATAAAAAGGAAAAAATAAGAAATTCAAGTATTGGAAGAAAAGAGATAAAATCAATCAATTAGGTTGATATCACCATCCACCTAGAAAAACCATAGAAGTATGGGTCAACTCTTAAAGTTATTAATAATTCAGTGTGTTTGCTGAGTTAGATTGTTTTGGAAAAATAAAAAGTACACTTCTTCATCTGTAGTAATTAACCAAAAATCTGACTGTAAAATAAACAACTACCCTTACTCTCCTAATCACAACAAAAAATCATCAAGCCTATGGATAATTTCTAGAAGAAGATGACCTGGACAACTGGACAGACATTTTATTACCTTGGATTTGAGGCCTTAAGGTTACAAATGTACCCTATATCTATAAATGTAATGGAAATCTAATAAAAATTTCATTTGAATCTTTGAAGAAACTAAGAAAAAGTTATCTAACTTCTCAGAGTATGGAGAAAAGACTTACTTCACCAACTGCAGAGAACAAAAGTATAGCTTACCTCCATGATATGGGTAGGTTATATGTACATGTTATACCATTTTATATAAGGGACTTAAGAAAGTCAATATATTTTATATGAAATAATATAGCATATAAAATACATGTTTTACTATAGTTATATCATTAATATGAGTATATGAGTAATTTATATACTATATAAAAACATAATGTAGTTTGGAAAGGAGAGAAAGAAATTCCTGCTGCCAGAAAAGAGTACAGATTGGGATTAAAATAATATTCTCACTTCAAAGTAATTTTCAATATATGCAGATAGTCTTCCTTGTAGGAGAGTTTTCTTCAAATTCTGGTTACTTAACTGAGAATATATTTCAAAACTCTTCCCACCAATAAAAGAGAAGAAGGAGGAATACAGATAAAGAAGTTCAAGAACCACTATGCAAGTATGAATGATAGAATTCAAATTAATTAGAATACCCTCACTATAAAAGAAAAATGATTAAAGAAGGATTAAAGGAGAACTTTTCTCCATTCACAAAATGACACAGTTTCCAGGCTAATCAGGTAGTTCAGGCCCAATAATACTACGTGGTGAACACTGAGAAGATTAGACACTGCCAGACTAAATTCCATGAATTCGTGGATTACTTGTGTAGTCTGCCAGGAACATCCTCATAGTTTGTGGTATGTTCCTGGCTTGTGGTTTACCCATTTATGGTTTGGAAAACCCAAGGAGAATAAAAGTGTCATGCTCTGCTGAATGCAAGCTCCAACCTTTTAGAGGTTCAAGCAAAGGGATCTATGTTTTGAGTAGTCTAAAGCTTTGCAAAGGAAAAAATCAATTGTTCATCAATGAATTGTTCCTTAGAAGTGCTGATGCTTCTGACATAAGTAAATAGCCAGCCAAACAGATGACAGGATTTTTTTTTTGTAAAATGTTACAAACAGGAAAATACAAATACCCTTCCCACACAAGTTTACAAAATTTCCTGTTGTATGTGTTTAATATCTTGGTTAAGTCTGTGGCCAAATGAGGTCGTATGCTAGGACTAAAGAGACTGCAAATGTAACAGAAGTATTCAATAATATATGAGGGCCCATTTTCTATCAGGGAGCTAGAATTAGAAAATAAACCACAAGTAACTTCCTATTGCAAGGGAAACAGAGCTCAGCCAAAATAATCTAGGGTATTCATCTGCTCAGTCACAGTATATCAAGGAGTGACTCATATTCCAGGCTCCATTTCAGAAATGTAGACAAAACCAGAAAAGCCCCTTATGTGAGAATGGATCAGATACACAAGGATGTGTGAGCAAGTAGGTTGTGAACCATTTCACATTTTAAGCTAAAGTCCAGCTCATTGCCAGAATTCATTTAATTTTCAGCTATAGAGAGCTACTATATTTTGTAAATGAAAATAACACTACTAAAATCAGAATTCTATAGATAGAATTATGTCTTTTGTTTCCAAAGACTACAGATATATTTGAACAATGCAAAAATAATATTAAACATGAGATATTTCTTAGCAAACTTTGGGGGCAAAGTTTGGGCTAAACGAGGAAGTTGTTGTAGAGAGGGTGTGAAAGAACCTGGTAGGAAATGCATATGTAGGATTAGAGTCAGTGTAGCTGTTGCACAATAAATAAGTTGAAGAGTAATTGAAATCAAGTCATGTCATATTCTGGTACAAATTCTCAATGTTGAATGTGAGGATGATGTGGATTCATAATGTACCAATAAAGACTTGAATTTTTTTTAAGTGATCACCAAAAGGAAGACAGAGGTTTATCATACAAAACTTCTTAGGTTTTGGGGAGAAGTTTATACTTTTATCACAAAAGCAGAGTACAGTGTTAAGTGTGGGGATTGGTAATATGATTCAATCTATACTTTAAAAGACCAGTCTGGCATGTGAGGATAAGCATAAGAGTGGAAGAAAGAAGCTGAAGGCTTTTATGCTTATGGCATCTATGCAAATGATGATTATGGTTGGATTAAAATCTTACTTGAAGTCATGGTGAGGTGTGGTTCAATTGAGGTACCTCTGGAGGTTTGGCTGATGAACTAGAAGTGATGTGTAAAGGAAAGAAAAAATATCAGGGGTGAATTAAATGTGAGATTTAAGATGCTACATAATCAAGTGGAGATGTCAAATAGGTGTGAATAGGATAGAAGAGACTAGAAAAATTTACTGGTGTAAAAGCTTAAGAAAAAATACCCATAGCCTCCCTGGAAAGTTAGAGAGAAGGGTTGGTGGACATACTCGTGTTTCTGATGAATTCAGAGTTGACCTTTTGTGATTTTAGAAAATCTTCCAAAACTATATCTTACAATTTTTCTTATACTTTCATAAACCAATATAATATTTGTGTTTTCAATGAATGGTTGTTAAGTGATTACCTGGAAATTTACCATACTAATATTTTCTAATCTTTCAGTGTTGACAGAGGCACTTTTGTGGGCAAAGGGCTTAGAAGGGAAATTTCATTATGAAGTTATTATAGCAATATTCTCTCATAGGTTTTTGTAAGAATGAATAGAAATGTATGGAAAACACCTGGGTCACAGTATGTACCATTGTATAGTATTTCAAAGTGAAAGATGACCAGCATAGATCTAAGTGTAAGACAATCTGAGAAATTATTTCTTTGAAAAGCAAATGCTCCATATAAAACTTCCTCAAACAAGATAACATTTTCAGGAAATAATACACAAAAGGCTAGATTTTCCTTTCAGAGTCCAGACAATGGCACTGAATAATCTGAAGTATATTCAGTCATTGACTCATACTGACTGCCTGTATTACTGGCCCCAGGAAGTTCAATACTAGCATTATTTTGTACTTCTATTATTTATATATAGTTCTCCATCAAGACAGAACCAATGAAGATGTATATAGTGTAATATAAATAGTGTGTGTAATGTTTATTGTGTATGGTTGGTGTGGTATTTTATATATATATATATATATATATATATATATATATATATATATATATATATATATGTAGTGTGCAGCTTGTGTGGTAGGAAGAGAGAGAGAGAGAGAGCGAGTTTTGCAAAATGGGTTATTCAATTGTGAGAATCTATAAATTCTGTTTTTCTAGGGTAGACCAGTAGGCTGAAGAATGATACTGCAGTTTAAATTTAAAGGTAGTTTGGAGGCAGAAATCTTTTTTGAGGGATCTCAGACTTTTCCTCTCAGGATTTTCAACTGATTGGATGAGGTGTACCCACATAATAGAGGGTAACCTGTTTCACTCAAAATCTACTGATCCAAAAGATAGCCTCATAGGAACATGTAGATTTATGTTTAATCTAATACATGACAATATAGCATAACCAAATTGACACAAAATTAATCATTGCAATATTCATATTTGGAATGGTACTGTTTATTCTACTCATCATGGAAGGAGTGTGGAAACCCAGTCTTCCATGAGACAAAGCCTCAACTATTAAAGTTGTAACATAGAACAAATGTATTTCATATCAGTTTCTTCAGTGTTTCCAATCATTTCCTATCAAGGATAGTACTATCTTATTGAGTTTTCTTTACTGTTTCAAGCTCATCCTCTACTCCTACCTTATCAAAGGAAATTAGTATAAGTGCTGAAAAAGAGAGATATCTGCAAGGAAGAGAGGATACACAGAAAAAAAATCTAATGGAGCACCCATCAACACATACATTGATAATTATATTGCTGAAGGCAACAGTGAACCAGGCCTAGGCTTCCGCACTGTGCTTTCTTCTCAAACAAACCATGAACTAAGAACCACCAACTCATAGCTGTAAAGTGAGAGTTCAGCTCAGCTCTGGCTGCAGAGTTTGGTAGTTTATAGTTTACTCTTCAGCGAGAGGAATTAACTACAGCAGTTGTGGTGAATGATTACTGAACAGCAGACTTCAAAATAGAACTTTTATTATTGTTATTCAACCATGTTAATTGTACAAATTAGTGTGTTTTACTGTGCTATTTGTAGACATACACGCATTATTTGTTCATTGCGTCTAGTCTTCCTACTATATTTTTTTGCCCTGACCTCTTCCTTCCTTGACGGAACCCTTGCAATTCCTTAAATGTAAGTCCTCTACTTTCAGGCCATCAAAGAAAAATATTTAATGATTGCAGGGAGGTGTTTGAGGTTTACAGAGAACAATCTGATTATACTTACTAACAAATATTTCCAAGTCCAGTTATCAGACCCAAGTACTGTATATTTATTTCCATTAGCCATGTGGGCAATGCAAGGATCTTATCTGAAGGAGAATGTGACAAATACTTTAAGGTCGGTGGAAGGGTCATTTCCTGTCCAGGCAGAAAGTGTGGGAAGGCAGTTTGATCCAGCTGGTCTAGTGAGACAGGGAGATAATCTCATCATAGGACTTTTCAATAGGCCCGAAAGATAATACAACTTCACATGCATTTGAAGGAAATTCTATTTAATTCAAAATATCGATTGAGTCCCTATCAGACTGAAGGAAATAGACTAGGTGGTAGTAATAGAAAAAGGGATTTAGAGATGGTTAAAGTTGTAATAATTATAATCTAGAAGGAAGCGCTCATTTTGGAAACAGTCTCCAGCTCTGAAAAGCAAAGCTTTCCACGTCATGCTGCTCTCGGTCTTCTATATTTAAATCTCTGTTAAGAATTTAGAAATCTGGGCTGGGGAGTTAGCTCAGTGGTTCCGGCGCCTGTCTTGCAAGCACAAGGACCCAGGTGCGATCCCCTGGTAACCACATACCATACTGGGTGTGGAGACTCACGCCCAGCAGCAACCAGTACCACATACCACAGTGCCGGGTGTAGTGGCTCACGCCTGTAATCCCAGCACTCGGGAGGCAGAGGCAGGAGGATTGCTGTGCTGTGAGTTGGAGGCTGAGCTCAGGGCCAGCCTGAACCACAAAGCGAGACCCTGTCTCGAAAAACCTAAAAAAAAAAAAAAAAAGAATTTAGAAATCTGCTTCTGTAGGTGCCATGCAGCCAGCAGGGCACCTAACACTGGAAATGCCTCTGTAACCCTGCCTTCTAGGTACACAGAACCACTATAAAATGTTCTGTGTGTCCTCTGCTTCATTCTTGACCTGACATAGAGTCTCTCTTTTATCATCCACTCCTTTGGTCTGGAAAAGTCTTTGTCTTATTTCCTTGTTCACAAATGCTACTAAACTTGCTGATAGCAGCCTATTTTGGGGTTCAAGTTTCACTATTTTCTCTGATCACAGACAATTTAATAAGGTAGATTTACCAGCTTTGTAGCTCCTTTTATTATATAGCTAGGGTATAGGCCAGGCAGCTAGTTGGCTTTGGCTACAACCTAGCTGCTATTCAGCACCTACATGTTTCTTGGAATCTTCTGGTAGAAGTCGAAGCAATCGGTATTGCTGAACTATATGTTTTCTTGGTTTGTATTTCAGTGCGAACTAATTTTAAAGTTATGTAGAATGTTTTCCTGTGAGAGATCTTGTTCCCTTGCTACAAAAACCCCAGATATTTTCAAGATTTGATGTTTCTTCCATTGGTCTCTGTCCCACTTCTAAACAGAAAACTGTAGAGAAAGAGAGAAAAAAGAATCAAGATATGTCATGTAGGGATACAAATGTCATATGATGAATGTTATCAGCTCTATCTAAAGTATACCTAAAGTTAAACTTAAAAAAAACCCTGACATTGAAATCTGAACATCTGTGATATAAGTCATAAATTCCAGAGTGTCAAGATAAGGCTATGGTTATATTGGTAAAATAAAATACTTTTTGGAAAAATTTATCTTGTCAATGATCTTGCTATTTTCCTCATAGAATTTCATTCATAAGATTCATTCAATCAGTTAATCATTATTTATCAACTACCTACTATGTATCAGAGACTGTTGTAGTATAGAGAATATATCAAGAAATAAAAACCACAAAAAAGATTTACTTTCATGAGGTAATACACTCAGTAGCACAAGGGTATGAAAGTCAAATGTAATGTCAAATTACAGATTATTTATGATCGTCACAATTGATATGAAGAAGAAAAAGAGGGAAAAAAGTAAAGAGGTTGGGTGCAGAAGGAAGGGCAGAGTCGAATTAAGCACTTATGTGTTAAAACAGTAGGAAAGATAAGTTTAAAAAAAGAATTGGAAAAAAAAGTTTGGGTAAGAAGGGGCAGTGAGGTAGAAGAAAAATGACAGATGTGTGGCTTGAACGTCAGTGAAAACTGAGAAGTGACTTAAGATCACGGAGGAGCCTGATTGGAGAAGGCTATTGCAGTAGAGTGATGAATATAGAGGCCTGACTGGAGTTGTCAGGAAAATGTAAAGTTTTAATAAGTAATGAGAAGTTGAAGATGCAAATGAACATCACAGTTAGACACCAATCCACTCCCACCAGAATGGAGTGCATTAAAACCGCATCAAATGAGGTATTGGGGAGGATATGGAGACTTAACAGCATTGCTGGCTAGTGGTAAAACCACTTGGGAAAACTATTTGACCATGTCAACAGTAGAGGCAAGTATGATCCCACGCCACAATCCTCCACTTCTGGCTGTGTATCCAACAGAAATAAACAGTTACAAAAATTATATACAGAATGTGCCTAGAAAGTTTATTTATTTATAATTTTTCAAATTTGGAAATAATATAAATACCCATCTGTAGAGTAGAAAAGGCAAACTGGTATATTTGGAAATTTGTGGTTGTAGAATAACTATTGATACACAGGTCAGAAATAACACTGCATTCAAATTACAAACATAAGAGAGTGTATACCATATGATTTCATGAATATGGCTTTCAAAATCAGACAAAACTAATCTATGAGGGTACAGTAGAAAACAGATAGCACTTTTGCAAACATAGTGACTACAGAGAGGCATAAGGAAGTCTCTCATTAAACTAACCTAGTTCCATTCTTGCTCAGAGTAGATCTTAAGTGCTGTATACCTAAAATTGTATACTTTATTCTACATAAGTCAGACATCTATAAAAGCATTTTCAAAGTAGAATTGAGAATAGGGACTAAGGGAAACTTTTTCATTTTTTTCAACAAAAAGATGAAGTTCTTAGCACACTGAATCATGGCATGGGAAATACTTTAAAGGTCATCCTGCCCAAACTGTTTCTATAATCAGCCATGTAGATGGAATCTTTGTATGTGGCACTTTTGTGTGTTGATCATTTTCTTTTAGTTTCCACACATTATTTTGGTTGTATTTCAATTATTGTGATATGGCAGTTAAAAGATTAATTACATCAAGAAAGATTTAGGATAACCTTCAAGATTCTCTTCAGGATAAACACTGAAACCTGTGTTCCATACCAAGATGGGCCATGATGACTAATTGTTTCCTGATGTTTGATGAAAAGAAGTGCCACTGTGGGTTAAGAAAGTGTGCTTCACAGGAAGCTGTGGGATTTGCCACTGCAAATCCTAGGTTATTTCAACCTGGAGTTTCTTCACAATGAAAGAAGGATAAAAATCTTTAGGGCTCGATCATTCTGGCTTTGATCTATTTCCAGTCTGAGATCCTATGCTGCTCTCTAGTGAGTTCTGTGCTTTGACCACTTCCACTTTCTTTCTTTTCCTTGTACTCCTGACTCTCTCCCCTGCCACAGGTTCTTTTCACATGCTTTATTATTTGCCTAGAACACTTCCCTCCTTTTCTTGGTCTGTTTAGTTCTTTCTCATCCTTCAAAATAATCAGTTCAGTCAAAATCTCAACAAGCCATGATTTCCTAAACCCTTCCCCTATCTCCAGCCAGATTATACCTCTTTTCTACAATTGAAGAGAACAAAAATTATACCTCTGAGGTATAATTTTGCATTTATGGGAGACTCTCCTAGACTAGTAATTTTCTCACACTTAATATTTGGTGATCCCTACATGGGGAAAGACTCTGTTGTAAGGCTGAGGGGCACTTAGCACTGGGCTTGACAGGTAGCAAGGGCTCAAGAATGGCTTTAGTTCATACTAATAAGATTTCCCAATGTTAAAGTTTTGGGCAAGAGTCATCAACTTGCATCATATCATCTATACTCCGTGTTTCAGGTCTAGGTAGCCTTGCAGGAAAGGATATAACATATTCTGAAAAGTAGTCATGGTACCTTGGGTGTCAACACAGCCCTGAGTGTTGAGATTGGTTTGCAGGAAAAAACTGAAGCAGGAGTTAAGTGTTTTTCTTGACTGTGACTATCTCTGTTAGCATGTGCACACTAGCTTCACCCCAGTGGGTTGGCTGTGAACTTTATGTTCCTTTCTGGCAACACAGAAGCAGGGCCTGCCCAGAAGTTTATCTCACCCGCACTTGTTATGACAAGTATAGAACTTTCATGTACCAAGCGCCTAAAACAGTCCATAGCTAAATTCAAAATAAGCAAGGAACATCTGTCTGTTCAAGAGGTTGGTGGAGAGCAAAGCTTTGGGTAAAGCAGCCAGTGACATCATTTGTTCTGCAAACCCAATCTGGCTGAAGGGATGGCTTCCAAGACATATCATGCTCCACAGGAGGAGCATGTGTTTCCTCAGAGAACGGTCCTTTTTGTTGACAGACATGGTGGGTACAAAAAACAAAACAAAACAAAAACCTTAGTTTTGAAGAATTGAGGAAGAATAACTTTGAACTAAATAATTTATTTCTGGGTACATTTTCATTTAAAAACGAAGCTTCATATAAGTATTCATGGACATAAGTATTCATTATGTCATTCATTCATGGACGTATCTATGGATATAAGTATTCATTCCTTATAAACTCAGGCTTACCTCAATATCATACATTGAGTACACTGCTGGAAAAACTTCTGAATGAGAAACACAAGATGAGAAAGTAAGGGTTTTCAAATATCTTGGTGAAGCGTATTGTTCTAGTTTTAGAAATTTAGAACCAAAGAAAAGAAAAAAAGAAATATTCAGAACAGCACTTTTACATGAATGTATCATTGTGAAGACACAGCATAATAAACTATTTTAATGTCAAGATAGAGTCTTCACTGAGTAATAAAGAGTACTATGCAAACATTAATATGGATTTTATAAGAAAAAAATACAACATGCAACTTTGAAAATAGTATATGAAATCTCAATCTATCCTTTGGAAAGCAGGAAAGGATAATCAAAGAATAAGAGGAAGTTATATAATATGAATACAGACCAACTCCTTGGTTTGCTCAAAGATCAAGAGCAGTAGAAATTTAGGGAAGAGGAGCAATTAACACACTTTTTTTGGAGGACAAATCGTTGGTAACCTCATCATGTATTCACTTTTTCCTTTGGGAGCCTCCCTAGTGGCCAGTGTTCTTATTCAACCACTGGTGTAATCAAAGGAAACTACGTGAAAAACCTCCATGGGTTCCAGGCAAATTCTTGAAAATCTGCTCATGAAGTTCAGACTGGGGAACTGGTTGCTAGAAATGAACAGCAAGTCAAGCTAATAACAATCCCATCAAGCAAGTTGGACATAGTCTCCGTGGGATCTGTTCTCTACTTTATGGAACAAGGGTGGATTATTTGAAATGTGTAATAACCATAATTGTTAACTAATTACAAAATCTGTGTCAAAGGAGATTTAAGCTATAAAAAATCCTTGAGCATTGGAAGTTTATACATTAAACTTTTCTGCATATTCAGAATACAAAACACTGAGGCTTCAGGGTAAATTTGAAGTTGAGGGAGATTAACTTCTGTAGAAAGGAACTAGCTTCCTGGACTTATTAGCCTGTTAAATATCAAACTATATTATCTTTCTAAAATCAGTTCCAAGGCCAATGAGTTAGCTCAGTGGTTACAGTGCTTGCCTCACAACTATGAGGTCCTGATCCCCAGTACCAAATAAATAAATAGTATGTTTTAAAAAAAATAAAATCAGGTCCAGTTCTAAACGTATGAGTTGATATTCCATTTTCTCAAGAAGTAATAGTAATGTGGGATACTTTGTGATATTTATGTAAGAAGCTTCCATGAAAATGTCTCTGATTGTTTACAAGTGGAGTGATCCCCTGCATCCATTTCTGTTCAGACTTAGGAGTTTGCTCTGTAACTGTAAGAAGCAGTGGCCTTTTTGTTAGCTGTAATCATATTCTGTGTTTTGGTATTTTTCACTGTTTCTACATTTTACATATTTTTAAGAGCTAAAAAAAAAGAAGTCCAATTTCTTCTTAACTTAGCAGAGTTAAAGAGCATACTATTTGACTCAATTTTACAGAGCAAATTATAGATTTTGGTTGTCTTTTTTTTTCTTTTTCTTTGCCATTAATTAGCTGAGTGTCATTGGACAAACTATTTAACCTCTAATCATTAGCTTCATTGTGTACAGAATTCTGTCTATGGTGTTTGTAACATGAATATCATACTTATGTGGTTCTGTATACATTATATTGTCTATTTAGTCATTTAATAAAATTTTCATTGATTTACTATTATTTAATAAAAACACTTCCAGAAGTTTCCTTGAGACATTGACCTTTTCCTTATCCCAAACATGGAACTACAGTCTTTATTTTTATGTGTCATGATTCTACCAAAGACTTAAGATGGTGTATAGGCTGCGGAGAAGAAGGAACCCTTCTCCACTGTTGGTGGGACTGTAGACTCATACAACCCCTGTGCAGATCAGTTTGGAGAATTCGCAAAAAGCTAGGTATGGTCG
>PVIR01003156.1:30153-92031 GCA_004026965.1 Petromus typicus
ATTAAAAGACTCATATCACAGTGACATATGTGCACCCATGTTTATAGCAGCCCAATTTGTGATTGCTACATCTTGGAAACAACCCAAATGTCCATCAACTGGAGACTGGATAAAAAAGCTGTGGTTCTTCTACAGAATGGAGTATTACTCTGCCATAAAAAATGATAAGTTTGAATCATTTCTACTTAAATGGACATACATTGAGGATATCCTCATAAGTGAAATAAATAGGGCACAGATAGGTACATATTGCATCTTTTCTCTGGTATGAGAAAATAAAGATGTAAATGAGTCCTAGCATTGTATGTTATATATTTTGAAACAGAAAATGTTCAATGTAAATAGGGTGAAGGGGGAAAATGTTGAGATTGTAACAAAAAAGTAAGGAAACAAATTTTATGTATATGGGGGGGTGGTAGGGTGGGTAGGGCTATGGGAAAAAATGAGAATTAAGTTGTGTCTTATACTGATACAAATCCCCATTATGGAGTGCAATCATGATGTGTATATTTAATGTACCAATAAAGATAATAAAAAAGATGTTGTATAATAGGAATATGTCCCCAAGTGTTGGTATAATGGGGCACTTGGATATACTTCTGGTATAATGGGGCACTATCTGAGCTGAGAAGGTCTAGAAAGATTCATTTCTTGAGGAGATGTTTATATAGCAGGGGTTCTGAGTGAATTCTGCAGGGTCAGAGTTTCTAACACTTATTTTAGCAAAGCTAGTCCCAAAGTCAGATTGAGAAGTTTTCCAGAGTGGAACATACTCTAGTGTCCAACTGAGAGAAATGGAAAGTTCAAATTAACAACTCTTCACTCCTAGAATCAGGAATTATGTCTTTCCAAATATACATAATCAGGTCTCTCAAGAAAACAAAATAAATAAAATATAAAAAAGGAGTTTGGAGGATCACTAATTTCTATCAAATCTACTGTTTTCTGGCTCTTTGGGGGCATAGATCAAGTAGTATTCAAACACATTTCTGTAACTGTCTCTAAGTGTTTGCTTTCAGAGAATACTCCTGACTGCTTATGGCTATTAAAAGCTTAATAGAAAATACTCTGTAAGTATATATGCAACAGGTTGTGTGAAACTGTATGTACTTCTAGCCAGCAAAACCCATTTACCTTTTCCATGGGTCAGAACTCGAAATCTGTGTGTGTTTGTAATTTTGGCCTCAGAATTTATTTCTGTGGGCCGGGGAGTTGCTCAGTGGTTCCGGCACCTGTATTACAAGCGCAAGGATCCGGGTTCAATCCCCAGTAACTGCATACCACACTGGGCGTGGAGACTCACGCCCAGCAGCAACCAGTACCACATACCACAGTGCAGGGCGTGGTGGCTCACGCCTGTAATCCCAGCACTCGGGAGGCAGAGGCAGGAGGATTGCTGTGATGTGAGTTGGAGGCTGAGCTCAGGGCCAGCCTGAACCACAAAATGAGACCCTGCCTCAAAAAACCTAAAAAAAAAAAGAAAGAATTTATTTCTGTGAAGTTCTATAGAACTTGCTGTATTGGGGCCTCACCACTAAACTCCCAAGTAGCACGGTCACATCTGAAAACAGCAATTTCCTAATATCTTCTCACGTATAATGAATATTCAAATCACCCTTGTCTTTGGAATGTATTTTTTATTAGAATTCAATTGCCTTTGGTTTATAGCAGTCCCCAGTGTGTGCATGTGCGTGTGTGTGTGTGTGTGTGTGTGTGTGTGTGTGTGTGTGTGCGCGCGCGTGCATGTGTGTCCACATCAGAGTTGTTTCTATAATGATTCATTTTAAAACAGGACCAGGTTGAGTAGCTCTGAATAATGTTCTTACATTCTCGATTTTTTGGTGAGTTTTCCTGACAGGGATGTTCTAACTTGTTTCTCTGAACCTGTATTTCCTGTGAAGTGAAAGCTGGGACTAAAGAACCATGAAGTGTTACGTCATCCTACCTATTTCCATAGGGAAGGAAAGAACTTAATTAGTTCTGTTACAGGACATCTTTTCTTCTCTTCCTTTACTTCTCTTCCCATATTGCTTCTTCACAGGCCCACGGGGCTCTTTTTCCTGGGTCTTTTCTGCTCTTCAATACTACATACCTGTGTTAAAGCCACATCAGTCCTGAGTCTAGGGCAGCTCTCAAGTAGGAGAGAAAATAAGCTCTAAAAGCCTTATTTTCATTTTAACCTTTATAACATTCAGTGGCTTTGACAAAGATGGCTGAATAGTCTTAGAATTTGAAGTTCATCAAAGTCTCTTTAGTATTGTATCTTTGACTTACCTATGAACTTACATATTTTTTCATTTGTTTCTTTCATAAACTTGTGCTCCAGGTTATGACTGCCAGTCAAAAAGACAGAAAGATAACTAGGGTACAGTTCTTGCCCTTAATGTGCTCAAAGTTGAATCAAAACAGAAAGTTAATTATCAAACTCACAAGCTTAAATGTCATGTGGCTTCTTTGACTCAAGAAACTCAAAATGCAAATAAAAAGCAAAATAGAAGATAGATAATAAGAAGTAGCATAATAGGTCTTTGTCACATTGGAAGGGGACCGAGAGAATGAGGGAAGGGAAAGAGAGGAGAGAGGAAGGGGCAAAATTAATTAAGATGTGTCATGTACACGTACCAACTTCCCAAAAGAAATGTTACCATTATGTAGTACAAACATGTACTAATAAAAAGTAAAAAATAAAGTTAGAGAAAGAAAATGTAATTGAAGCCCACTGACATGAGAGGAAGAGTCAATAATAAGGCGCACTGAGACCTGAGACAGGACAGAAGCTGAGGTGGCCTGTGGACAATCACATATCTCTACAGTGGGGTACACACCTCTGCACCACAGGCAGCCTGCCCCACCCAGCAGAAGTGGTCTGCTCCTGGGGCATTTTGGCCCAAGACTTGCTTCTCATGGAGCCTCACATAAGCTCTTCAAGTGTTATGAGCAACCACAAATTAGCAACTACAAATTTCTTTTTATATTACTTAGTCCAGGAAGAGAGGAGAGAGAAGCCTGAGATAAGACTCTGGGAAGCCCTTCTTCCAATTCACAGTTTTCAAATGAGACTAAAAGCACTATTGACTATAACTTCTTCCTAATCCCTTTTTGTACTAGTTGATGGAAGTTTTTCCCTTCTGTTTCTGACCTATCACGTATTGTAGGAGCTTGAGTAGTCCAAGTAATAGAATAGCAGAAGGAGCGTGTTAAGTCATTTTTCTTCTCGCTTGTCCCATTCTTCATCCTAACTCTTTGATTCTTTTTTTTTTTTTTTTTAGGGTTTTTTTTTTTAGGTTTTTTGAGACAGGATCTCACTTTGTAGTTCAGGCTGGCCCTGAGCTCAGCATCAAACTCACTTCACAGCAATCCTCCTGCCTCTGCCTCCCAAATGCTGGGATTACAGGCGTGAGCCACCACGCCCGGCACTGTGGTATGTGGTACTGATCGCTGCTGGGTGTGAGTCTCCATGCCCAGTATGGTATGTGGTTACCAGGGAATCGAGCCTAGGCCCTTGTGCTTGCAAGACAGGTGCTGGAACCACTGAGCTAAATCCCTGGCCCCATAACTCATCGATTCTTTTCTTCATTGTCTCAGTCGATGTGTGAGGAGTGCCACCTTAGTGCCAGGCACTGTCTTAGCATTCAGGATCCACATTTTCCTGGATAGAAACATTTGTCTGTTGTCACACACCTTAACTTCAAGCAAAGGGAGACTGACCTTAACTGATAAATAACAGGTATGCAAAACATAGACTATCTTCCAAGGTACTAAATACCATGGAGAAAATAAATATCAAGGGTAAGAAAAGACTGAGAATGCAAGGAAGGGAAGAAAGAGGGAGATAAAAATTATAACTGATAAAAGTGGCAGTCAGGGAGGCACTGGGAAGAAGGCATTGTTTAGCCCTGAAAGAAGGACCTTCCCTCCTGGCAAAACTCTTTTCTCTCTTCAAGGAAATGGTTCAGTCAGTTCTACTCCCAGCCTTTCCAGGCCTGCAGGGATTGCTTTTGACTGTGAAAGTCTTTTCATTGAAAAGATATACTGCTAGTCTCAACCAGTCTTTCACCTTCACCCAGAACATTTGGATTTAATCTCTTGTATCTCCAATTACTAGGAATCTACTAGGTAATTTTGAAAAAATTCTTTGCAGTGTTTGGTATGATTTCCCTTTCTCCCTATTCTGGGTTTGCATCTTCATAGTCAAAGTTATCTAAAGAATTTAGGGAACCCCCTAGATTTTTAAAACATTCTAGGAAACTGAGGAAAAACTGTGGGTAGCTAGTACTGTTTGAGTATGTGCTCAGTTCAGGCTCCATTTTCAGTGTTTACAAATGTATTAAAGCTCACAGTATAGCAAAACCACCCTGGAACTGTTTATTATTACAAATGAGGAAATGATGGTTCAAAAGTTTACATAACTTTTCTGTGTTCATAGAACTAGAGTATTTAGATGCAGGATTTGAACCAAGTAGTTCATTCCAGAGCCCACACATTGTTCAGGATTTACTTCAATGTACTCATCCAGCCACTGCTAAGCCAACTCGTAACTCTGTGTTTTTGTAAGATTACAAGTGCCTGGGTTAAAATGCTTTCATCTAATAGTTGATGTAACACCTCACATGACTTTTTCTTCCAGCCCCCTTCCCCTCCAAATAAGGAAACATTTAGAGTAAACAATACATTGAGATTTTTTAAAAAACATAGAACATGACCTTTAATTAAACCTACTTTAAATAGAGAAGGGAGGGAAGACAAATACAGCTGCAGAAAATAATAGATTCTTAGTTTTGAGAGGCCCACAGGTCACCACTACAGCAAATGTTGTATATCTTTGTTTCACTGACATTACATCCCACTTAAATTGCTGTTTATAAGCACTTACTAAGTGACCAGAGTTGTAGACACCTAGATCTTAATATTTCTCTACACTGATAATGGTAACAGTGTTGATCATAATCCACATACTTCCATATACTTGAAAAGGTCTTTAATCCTGATGAAAGGAAGACTTGGTTAAGAAAACTTTTGTGTTTAAAAGTTTTCTTAGTCTTACATATTTAAAGAAAATTTTGAGAAATAAGACATAAAATAAGATAGCAGAGGGAAAGAAAAGTTGGAATTTATTTTGGTGAAATTAAGAGTACTTTTTCTTCTGAGAATAAAATATCATAACTTTCCAGATGTATGTGCCCTTAATTCATAGTATTTATGCCCTGGTCAGTCTGTATAGGCTCATACTCATTATATTTCTGATATTTTACTATGGTGAAATATGTTTTTAGTGAAATTTACCAACTAAACTGTTCCTTTGGGTAGAATCTGTGGAATCATTTATACATGTGTGAAATCAAGGTGTATAGGGTCTGGCCTTCAAGAGATTTTTAAGTATCAGTTTTAGGAGTGGAGTAGGTCCAAGAATTAGAGGATGATGTGTCCAACCTTCAAGAGGCTCCTGTTTATCCATTTGAGAAAGATAACAGAAAATGCTTAGAGTAGGTTCTCAACCAGTGAATTCTGGGATTCACCCACCTGGAAGGAAGTTATGTAATTCTTTTCCATTTATTCTTTTAACCACAATTTCTCTAAATTGCTGGAGAATTATATAAACTAAAAGTCAGCATGTGGCTACAGTGGTGTTCACAAGCTCTCTGGTTATTTGGCAAGGCAAACCTGTCACAACTGCTGTGATCGAACAAATCCAATGATTGCAAACACTATCTCTATCTTCTCATGTCGTATTTTTTAATTTAGAAGAAGAAAGCAAAACTCGCAGTATTAAAAAATGGGTCTACTGATATATGGTTTTATATATGTGGAACATTTCAATTAAATTAAGAAACAGCCAGGTATGATGGTGTATACCTGTGATCCTGGCCCTTGGGTGGTTGAGGCAGAATGGTTCCAAGTTTGAGGCCAGCCAGGACTACATAGTGACAGATCCTGTGTCAAAACCAAAACACCAAAAATAAAAATAAAAATGATATTTCTATAAAGAATCATTTGTCTAAAGGCAAGAAAGTGTTCTTTGTTATTCCACGAAAAGTGATGTTCCAAAATCCCCCCAAAAGTAGATCTATGAGGAAGAGCATGGATGGATATAGTAGCAAAGAAATCTGGAGCACAGAGTGAGAGGCAAGAGTGTCCAAAAGGATGGGAAACAGGAGGCAGAACAGGAGAGCAGAGATAGGTGTTCTATCTGCCCTCATGCCGCACTTCAAGATTCCCAAGTTGTATCACAGGAAAGAAACAGAAATATCTTCACTCCCAGAAGACAGGAAACTAACTCCTAAACCAGCTCCTAAACTTCATTAAAGCTTGTACCATTTTCCACTTCATTTGAAGAAGCTTGCCCTAATTTCAATTCCACTTAATCTGGTATTTCTCTTGATACCTGGGAACACACCTTCTGATCCAGGCTCCATGCCTGGCCTCAGGAATTCCAAAATTTATTTAAGCAATTTATTTCTTTGTTGAAGACAAGGCAGTTTTCCTAGAGAATCCCTCATATTTAACATCTATGCCATTTTTCAAATTCCATGCAGCTGATTATTTATAACAGCAAGTATGCTCTTATGTCTGCTTATTCTAATGCCTAGGAGATGATCTGGTGCTTATATTGTGGTTTCCTTAGCCAAAAATTACGGGCTGACTCTGAGAAATGCAAAGGTCTTGCAAGGTATGTCGTGCTCATTTCAGCTCTGTTGCCAGACAAGTCAACTTCTAGAATCAACGAAGCAGACTTGTGTTTGAAATGAAAGCAAGAGATGCCAGCTGGACTGCTTCTCCCAGCGTGTCACTGTCTGAAATCTGGCAGTACTTCCTGGTGCTACTGCTTATTCCTGTTCTCTACTAGGCCATCAAGATAATTACTTTCTACTCAGGTTTCAAATAATAGATAGCTAGACAGGTCACCGAGCCACATCCCACATCCTCCTTTTCCTTTCTAGAGCTTGCAACCATTCTAATATTTCTCCAGGGAAGGTGTCAAAAATCAGGTGGACCCCTTCCTCCAGGTTGGCACCCCAGTTTATGAGTGGCTCCTTGACCTAGATGATGGCTATCAACACCTGTACACTAAGACTTGAATGAGTTTACAACATCCTAGAGTTTTAAACTTGTTTCATGAAATTCAGTGGCAAATATGACTATACTTAAGACACACATGTAGACCCTCTGATCTTCCTCCTTGCATTTTTAAAAAAAATTTTCTTTTTCTTTTTCTATTTTGCTTTCTTGCAGAAACATTTTAGAAGTAAGTACTGTTCTGTGCATTGACTAAAACAATGTAAAATGGACACAAAAAGTTTATCTGTGCCCTAAAATGGACTTACAAATGTTCTCACGTATAAATTCAGGCCAGTTTCATGAATGCAAGAGAAAGACAGGGAGTTCGATGATTTCCAGGAATCCTTGAGGTCATAGTTCGGAAGTCCCATCCTAACAATTATCACAGCAGTTTAGTGTAAATCAACTGGTGACACACTGGTGGGAGTTTTCAGAAATAACACTTACAGAAATATCTTAGGAAAAACCACATCTTCTTTATACAGTCTCCGGTTTATGGGGATTTGGGTTGTTTCCATGATTTAGCTATCATAAACTGAGCTGCTAAAAACATAGATGCACATATATTGCTGTGATATGAATCTTTTAATTCTTTCATGTATATACCTAGAAGGGGAATAGCCAGGCCAAATTGCACCTCTAATTCTGTTTTTTTGAGGAATCTCCACCCTGATCTCCACAGTGGTTGCACCAGTCTACATTCCTACTAGCAGTCGGAATGCATTCACTCATATTCTGCATTCTCCCTGCAGCCCTGCCAGCATTGTTGTTAGCTGACTTCATGATAGCAGCCATTCTTTGTGGAGTGAGATGAAATCTCAGTGTTATTTTCATCCGCATCTCTCAAGTGACCTGTGATGCTGAACATTTCTTCATGTGTTTTGTGGCTGAAGATGTAGTTTTTCTGTAAAATGGAGTATTAATCAGCTATAAAGAATGATAAATTTGAGTCATTTATACTCAAATGGACATACCTTGAGGACATATTCATAAGTGAAATAACTAGGTCACAGATATGTAAGTACCATATCTTTGCTCTGGTATGAGAAATTGAAGGTGGAAATGAATTCTAAAATGTATGATAGATATTGTGAAATAGAACATATTCAAAGGGGAAAAGGGGTACATGTAAAATTTGAAGGTAAAAAAAGGAAATAAAGTTTACGTGAATAGGTCCAAGGGATTATATGGTGGGCAGGGGAATAGGGAAAAAATGAGAAGTAAGTAGTGTCATGCCCTGGTACAAAAATTTTCAGTATCTTTTGTGATCATGATGTGTATATAAAATGTACCAATGAAAAATTAATTTAATAAAATTTTAGGAACCCCTGGGAAACAATATAGGCCCTAGATTTATTTTTCCTGGGATTTTATTCACATCTCCTTTATTTACTTTTTCCTAGCAACACAAATTCTGATAATATTTTTCCTGTAGATTTTCCACAGGATTTTAAAAGCAGTATGCTTAATTATTTGATTATGGGTTTTTCTTTGTTCCTCCTTTAATACTCTCTAGTCATCTTCATAATTAGGAAAATCTTCATAGGACAGAGGGTTCAAATGGTGTAATAGTGCAAGTTTAACAGGCCAAGAGACAACTGCAAATATAGGGCTCTGCCCCACACTGTGTTACTCAAGGACTTTTTTCCTTTAAAACAAAAACCCTCATCTCTAAGATGGAAATAGTCATAATGCCTCCCACATATAGGCTTCTTATGAGGACTTATTTCAGTGATTTAAGGCTCATGTTTAAACACTTTTGGTGTTCTTTAGAGGATGATGAAAACTAGGAGAGGCAGGCTGATATCCAGAAAGGACAAAATCAAAACTGGGAAGAAAGTACACACCTTACCTTGGAGTGAACCTAATGATTTACTCTCGCTGTAATGAAGCAACATCCCATGTATGCCTCTGGGTAACAGCGGCATGAGTATGGCCTCTTTCACTCTCTGGTGGGAAGCAGAGGAAATGATTCATGCCAGTTCTGGAGCAGAGTGAAGCTTGTGTGGGAGGAGAAACTGTGTAGGCTTTTCTCTAAATTGCACCATGACTTTCTCTGTTTCTGTACCTTTGATCAACCTACCCTAGGATTATGACAACAATAAAGTATCTGTGAGTCCTTTGGAAAGGGTCGGGCAGTGGTCACAGGCTGGCTCACTTGAGATACAAGCCTGGGTCTTTGCCATCCTAAGCCTCTCCTCTGAGGAAGAGGCTCTGCTCCTGGCCTCCTGCAGGAAGTCCACATTAGCGGCTGAGAAACTGAGTGTAGGATCTTAGGGTATGAGCAAATTCGCCCCACTACATCATGAAGATGCATCTTCTCTCTGCTAGATTTTCTAAGAACAAACATTTCAGTCTCAATGAGGAGTTTTGATACTCTTAACCAACAGCATTCTTATCCTGGCAGGAATAGCACAGACTTCCTGAGATGTTTCCAGCTTGAGGTAGCATTTCTGTCAATTTTCTATTTCACAGTGTCCTCATTAGCATCGTGTTACTTAGATGACTGCGCAGGAGATGTGGTCCAGAAAGAGTTGAGAAGGTGTTTCTTTAATAACAGGGACATCTTTGTCACTGTGGCCCTTAAGATTAATGTGATAAATGTCACATTGCATTACATATATTTTGTACTTTTTTACATACACTTTGTACTTTTGTACTTCATTGAAGTTGAAAGACAGTCCCTCAAACTGGCCTCTGGTGACCTTCTCAGACTGGTCAAAGGTCACCAGAGACATAATCGTTCCTTTAACTCCTAGAAAGTAATACGGGCAACATCCTCTTCTCAAGTACTTCTTGGGAAAACAAGGCAAATCCTTTTGCAACACTGGAGAGCAAGAGTTAGTGGACAGCCAAGAGTATCCGTACCAAGTGCATGTATGTATATGCTGTTGAAGTTGACCACAGTAGATTTAATTTTTAAATAATTGAAAAATAATTTTAAAAATAATGTTATAAACTGAGTGTGGCTGCACACAGCAGTTTTAGCACTGAGAGGCTGAGGCATGAGGATTGCAAGCTTGAACCCAGCCTAGGGAATGCAGTAAGACCCTGTCTCAAAGTAAACAAAAAGAAAAAGTTTGCAGATGTAGCTCAGTGGTAAAGTGCCCTGGGTTTGATTTTGGGGAGTAATGGGAAGAATCAGAGACAGAGGGGAGAGGGAGAGAGAGAGAGAAAGAGAGAGACACACAGAGACAGAGAGAAATAATGAGAGAGAGAGAGAGAGAGAGAGAGAGAGAGAGAGAGAGAGCTATCACCAGACAATGGCTCACAATCTTGGACTTCTCAGTCTCTAGAAGAGGCTGTCTGTATTGTACATTAATTATCCAGTGTCAGTTATTCTGGTATAGCCACACACACACACACACACACACACACACACACACACACACACACACACACACACTACAGCAATAGGATTTTATATACATGCAAGAGTCTCTTTAGGATAACCAAGAATTGTAACTGTTTGAAGTTATCAAGTATATTGCTAAATTAGTTCTTTCAATTTATACTTCACCAGCAATACATAAAAATTATTAATCATTCCACAGTTTTGTGAACACTTGATATTGTCAGATTTTTAAGTCATTGCTATTTTGTTTTTCCTTTTTCTCCCTTCTCTCCCTTCCCCTTAACTCCCTCCCCTACTTTTCACTTTCTTCTCTTCTCCTCTCTTGTCCTGTCCTTTCTCTTTTTACCTCTTTTCCTTCTTTCTTTGTTTGTGCAGTTTTTGCCAATGTGATAGAAGATAGTATCTTGATAAGGTTTGAATTGTATTGTTCTGACTCTGCTGAGAATGTGCCTTGTATGTGTATAAACCATGAAGGCAATCTCTCTTGAACTGACTTTGCTTCTGAGTTATTTTTCTTTTGAGTTATTTTTTCCTTTTTGGAATGATTTATAGGAATTCTTTCATATAGAATGAATGCTAATCTTTAGTCTGCGTAAATATTCCACATCCAAAGGATAACACTTGCTTATGAACTGTGACAGTCACAAATATTTACTTGTGTTTATTGGCTCATTGTAAAGCCTACAACTCAGGAATAGTCAAATGGAAAAGATGTCTAAAGAAAGGGATGGGAGACAGAGGCAGATATATAGTTTTATGTCCTCTCTAGAAGTGCCACTGTCCAGTACCTTGAGGTGTTCCTCAACCTGCACCCCATCATTTAGGAATTTTATGGAGATTCTGTAATGTAGATGTATTGAGCCTTGGTAGTTGAACTCAATCTTAGTGGTTAATTTTTTGCTCTTAAAATGAGAGCCAATCCTATTAGTTGTTTGTAGATTTCAGTCTATTTCTCTAAGTTTCCTCATTGAAATGAGTGCCTTCTGCAGAGATTCCAAGATTAGATAAGTCAGTCAGCACTGTATCATTGAATAAGACATCTCTTTTGTTTTAAAATGGATGGGCCGGGGGATTAGCTCAGTGGTTCTGGTGCCTGTCTTGCAAGCACAAGGGCCCAGGTTCAATTCCCTGGTAACTACATACCATAATAGGTGTGGAGACTCACACCCAGCAATAATCAGTACCACATACCACAGTGCCGGGTGTGGCGGCACACACCTATAATCCCAGCACTTGGGAAGCAGAGGCAGGAGGATTGCTGTGATGTGAGTTGGAGGCTGAGCTTAAGGCCAGCCTGAAGTACAAAGTGAGACCCTGTCTCAAAAAACCTAAAATAAAATAAAATAATATGGATATATATCTCCCTCAGCATTTAGATAACTGTATATGATCTGTCCCTGTGTCTTTACATTTTCATGAACTAAGTTGAACCACCAGTCAACTACATAAAACTGGACTTAACACTTTGTCCAGTGCTTAGAAACATGAAGACACAACTGTCTTCCAGTAGCTCATTGAAAAGTAAAGGAATAGGGGAGACACTCATATTAAGTTGGAAAGAAGTAAGCCTTGAATGGAGATCCAGTGCATAAGTCATAAGATAATTTCTTCTCTCTTTTTACCTTCCTATTTGTTCCAGGAACAAATCAAGATAATAGCTTTTTGTTACTTCCACATCTGGGAAAGAAAAGAAAAATAAATAAATAAAGATGAGGGGAGGCAGGTTATTGAGGGGGTAGGATGAGAGACTGAGTGTAAGAAGGACATACTCTAGAACATATTTACATTTTAACAGCCCTGGGGACTTTTAAAAAGTGTATTTCCTTGATGAAGACTATGAAATGCCTTTTCACGGGCCTATGAGAATTACTGATTTGTCAAATATCATGTTCTTTGTGGCAGCAATCTAGAACCTGAATCATTCTATGGTTAATTGTATTAGCTCTAACATCACCCCATTTCAGAGGGAGGTCAGCGCGCAGAGTTCCAGAAACAACCCCAAGGACAGAGCGGCTGATGGTCGGTTGGCACCGAGGCTGCCCTTTTGGGAGTGTCTCAAATTCCATTCCAAAGTGTCCTCTTTCTTCGCTCTGGACCACATTTCAGTCTCCTCCCAGGGCTTAGCTATCGCGTCAAAAGACGATCTCACGGACCCTCATGGAGAGGGGTCTCATTATGTATTGTGGGTTGGCCCTGAACTCACTGTGTAGCCCTTCATGGAGAAGGGGATTAAGCAGCAGGGAGTGACGGCCCAGAATCACGTGATTATCCTTTTTCTTTTTGTGGCTGTGTTTGCTCATCTTAATGAAGGGCTAGAGGGATGATCCTTGGAGGCACAACCTCCCCTTTGCCTCTTGCCTTCTATTATACACTTAGGAAGCCAGAAGAACAAAGGAAAGCAACTTCACATAGGACTATGCCCTGGTCTCTACTGTCCTTCATTTCATTCACATTAGAACTGTACAGTTAAACTGCATTTCCTTGTAAAAGAGAAAAAGAGAACTTTTTTTCTCCCTTACAGAATGTCAGAGCTGGAAGGCTTTGTGGAACTGTGGAGGCCGGCAGGTTCAGGCTCTCTTTTATGTCCCCTGCAGGCTTTGTAAAGGGGAAGTCACGGAAGGTTAAACAGGACATTTCTCTACCCACTCCCTCCGGTATGGCTTTGGCTTTGACACTTACATGTCATGCCATGATGTAAAATTATCTCAATAAAAAGTGACTACTATTTTTTAAAATTATTGAAGCTGAATTTCTATTACCTGATTTTACAGTCAACAAATCAAAAGACCAATGAGATAAAAGGATTTTCCAGAAGCACCAGTGTGCTTAGAAGCAGAACAGAACGTTAGCCTTTTGATACCCATCCACGAAGGTTTCCAGGCTTTCTCCTATTCAGGAGTCAAGAAAAAGTAGGGATGAGAACCGTGACTGTCTGGCCAGTGAGTTCTTCTCTACCCAGAAAGAGCTACAAGGTGGAGAGTCAGAAGAGACTGAACAGCAGTATTTATAGTAGACAAAGCAGAAGGCGGTCTTTATTGTAATGTGAAGCAGAAAACTCCCAGGCAAATGAACCTCAAAAGGAGGCCCAAGAAAGATTTCCAAAGGGACTCTGTTGTCTAAGGGTTTTTATGTACAAAATGACTACATTTCAGCCAAGATGAGATCAATCTAAGGGCTACAATCAGTAAAACTTGACTTCCTATGGATGGGCCTATAGGAGCTCCAGACATATAGCAGGCCTTTAGAGGAGTATGGATATCTTGTTGCAAGGCAAGAAAATTCCATTATTCTCATGAGGGCTTTGTTTACTGAGCCTCCATGTGTCCTGGCCATGCTCATCAACATCCTTCCTGGAATCTTTCTGACTCCTTCTTTGGGTGGTCCTTGGCTGTCTGCTTTCCTGTCTGTGGACTTCCCTTAGTGAGAACCCTTCCCATACTCCTCACATCATGCACCAGTGGTACTCTGAGGTTCTTCCACAGGGACTGCTTCTTCTCAACAATTCCTGTTGGGAGCCTCTTGTTAAGTTAGGAAGATGACACCCAAAAACTTAGGAAACAGAGGCCAAGCCTAACTGTTCCAGCATGAAGGGCTTGTGGTCCACTCTCTCCAAGTCTTTCGTTATCTCCCTGCTTCTAGGATGTTGCAATAAGGGAAAGAGACCACACATTGACTCTCCTAAGTGAACCATCTGCAAGGCTTTACCACATCTGTCATTGTTCCTACTTCACACCAGACTCATCATTAACCAGAACTGTATGATTTCCTCCCTACTGGTTCTTCATACATTCCCATGTGGACCACACAGAGCCACAGTAGGCAACAGTGACTCAGCCTACAGTTGAAAGAAAGTGGACTCACTTTCCAAGCTGAGCGCATCTTCCTCTAAGCCTATCAGCTCTCTCTAATTCAAGATAATAAACCCCTTTTGACATGGCCAAGTTACTACTTTAAAATATGGCTGGTTCCAACGTGGCAGGGCATAGTTGTAACCTAAGCACTTTGGAAGCTGAGGCAGGAGGATTGCCAAGAGTTTGAACCAAGGGTAGGCTGCACAGTGAGTTCAGGGCCAACCCAGAATACATAATGAGACTCTGTCTCAGAAAAAGCAAAACAAAACAAGAAGGTTAACTATTCTGTTAAAGTCATGTCTGTACTTCCATTGTATGAAAAGATTTCTTGCCTTCTCAACCTCAAGATGCTTTAAAATGGTATCATATTCTTATCTGTATTGTTATTCTGTCATTTTTAATTTTCAACCTTCTACTTTTTATTTTGTGGTTTGGGCTGTGCAACAGAATGGAAGATGTCTTGGAATCTGAAATTAGATTTAAAGGTTAATTCATAATTCAAAATGAGATCCATAAGTAAAAATCTGCATGGAAAGCTTAGACAGAATATTAGAAGTAAAGATTATTCTGGACAACTTAGCATTTGTATCAGTTGGTAAATAAACATAGAAAAATGCTATATTCTCAACAGAGTTTTTTTGGGGGGGGTGGGTTAGAATCAGTATATGAAGACTACAGGACAGAAATACAAATGGGCTAAAGACATCATAGGATGGCCTAGTATAAAAATAAAACAAATAAGGAATCATTGACAATAAACAGGATGAAGGACAACTGTGTGCTTGGAACATGATTGTTTAGTACCTGTGAGTGAGTCCAGGGTAAGCATCCTGGGAAATGCCGTCTCAGAGGACAGCTAATAGTGCAACAGTTTCCAGATAGAGGTGGAGCAGGTCCCGAGAGGAGCCCGCTGTTTCTACTCCGATACAGGGTGCAGAAATGAAGTTGTTACTGGACAACCATTGAGAGTCAGTGAAGGACCTGCTCAATGTGCTAGAAGCAAGAATACAATACTGGCTGCAGGGTGAGGAATGATGTGGAGATCATTACTGGGAGAGAAAAAAGAGGTGAAAAGACTTAGGTTCCAACTTGGGGATAGTCTAATGAAAAGGTCCAAAGTGCTGGTGACATATTCATCTAATGATACATGATTTTTTAGCAATAACAATCTTGAGCTCAGTTAGGGGAAAAGCTCAGGATTCTGGAGGTCTAGTGGGAGAGGAGGAAGAAGCTAAAACAGAACAAATGGCTGATATCCCTGAAGAAATAGCATGGCTTGTTACATCCCTACTAAGCTAAGTTACCTAAATTTATAAATCTACTGCCAGGGAATGAAGAATGCATTCAAAGATGCCTGAACAAGACATTTGATAAAATAGTCTTTTCTAAAGCTACTTGTTTGACTTTCGTTTCTTTCAGAAAATAGTGTCTTTGAAATGTAGTGAATGAAGTGTGCTAATTAAATAGGACAGAGGACCTCATCACTCTAAAGAGTTAAAAAAAGGCAGCAAATATGGTGGATTAGAGCTGCTAAGGAAATGGTGACTGAAACTTGGTCTTCAGGGTTTTCACGGATTCAGATCACATGCAGAGAATGTATAAGGTCAAAAAAAAGGAAGCAGGAAGCACAAAGCCACTGTTGTTCCTGGTTTAAACAGATGAGAAAATGGAGGCTCAAATACATTGGATAGCCTGTTTAAGGTCCTACCTTGCAAGTTACTATACCTGGAATTAAAGTAAAACTTCCTCATGACAAAGCCTACATCTCTTCTTCCAGAGCCTTTTCTCTTAAAAGTTCACAAACATTTATGAGTTGAAACTTGTTCTATTACGTTCACAAGTGTTTATGAATTGAAACTTGTTCTATTATTTTTCATTTTCACTTTATAGTACTATCTGCGAAGTCAAAAAAGGAAGGAAAATTGCCTTCTAGAGAAATATTTGTCTCCTCCACTGATGTCAGCAAATGAACTCATATAGGAGGAATAGTTTTTCAGAGGAGGAAGAGATGAGTGCATGGTACAAAGCATGGGCTGGTAGTGTGTGGGGGGGGCGGGGGTGAAGAGATGCCAGATCACACAGCAGAGTGTAGGGAAGAGCCAAAGACTAAAGGAGCAGCAGCAACAACTGGGAGCTCATCTTATTAAAAACCTTGTGCACAATAAGAGAAACCATCAACAGAGTGAAAAGAGAGCTTACCATGTGATAAAAATTTTTTTTACTAGCTGTCCCTCAGACAAAGGACTATTATCTAGAATATATAAAGAACTTTTAGAAACCAGTCCTTCCCCCCAAAATTGAAAGAACCAGTTCAATAATGGGCATCTGACATGAATGAGCATTTTTCAGATGAAGAAGTAGAAGCACAAATAAGCATATGAAAAAGGTGCATCACTGATTACTTGAGAGATGTAGATGGAAACAATACTGAGATTTCATCTCACTCAAAAAAAGAATGGCTGCTGTCAAAAAAAATCAACCAACAACAAATGCTGGTGGGGCTGTGGAGAGAAAGAAATCCTTCCCATCAATTGTGGGAGAGAAGACTGGTGCAACCACTTTGAAAATCAGTGTGGAGATTCCTCAGAAAACTAGATTTGGAGGTCCCTTTTGATTCTTTTATTTCTCTTCTAAGAATATTCATGAAAGAATTAAAAGCATCATACCACAGTGACATATGCATACCCATGTTCATAGCAGAAGTTTGTAATAGCTAAATGTGAAGATAGCCCCAAAGTGCATCAACTTCTGAGTGGATAAGTAGATGCAGTTATTCTAAAAAATGGAGCACTACACAGCCATGAAGAAAGACTAACTTGAGACATTTATACCTAAATGAATGCACTTTGAGGCCATCCTTACAAGTGAAATAAATAGGACACATGTGTAAATACCATATAATCTCTTGATTGTGAGGAAACGAGGTGTAAATGAGGTCTAAAATGTAAAATAGGTATTGAGATATAGGAAGAAAATGTTCAAAGTGGGAGGGGACCTGGGAGCAGGCAGGGGAAAGCAAAAGAAAAAATCAATGATAAAAAGGAAAAAATAGTCACAAAGTTTATGTTGATAAGAGTAGTGGGGGATTGAAAGGCCAGGGGAAGGAGGAAAAGAAAGAATCAAGACACATCATATACAGGTACAGACTCTCAATTTGTGATAACTGAGATCATAACATATACCTAAAATGTGCCAATAAACTCAATAAAGAAAAAATACATAATGATGAGACCTACAGAAAAAAAAAAACATTTCTTAATGTTCTTATCCACTGAAAAACGCTAGATGTTCAGATGTGAGAGTTTCTGTTGAGATCAGTTTAATATGTTGAGTCTTGGAGTTGGGCACTCTCTCCAAGATTTTCAAATCAAGGCAGATGGATGGTCTAGGAGGATTACCCTTAATCTTGATGAGTGCAGTACCTAATTTATTCTTTCCAGTCCTTTGTGAAATAAATCAACAACTCAATCAATCAATCAATCATCAATTTACAATAGAAGAGGTTAAACTAGTTTAGAAGCATTTCTAATGTATACCAGCTCTTCAGAACTAAAGCAGAGCTCTACAGAATGAGGAAGAAAGCTTAAATTGGATGAACTTAAGTTTGCCTTTGTAAACTGGAACTGTGAGGTTAAGAAACTCTAATTAGTGACATAAAAATATAAACAATAGTATCTTTTTCTAGAAAGAATCTAAGGAAGTTCATTTGGATAAGTGAGCAATTAAAGAACTTTAGTGCTACCAAAATAGACACATGAACTGTACCAGTCAATGCAACTGAATTGTCCAGGCTGCAAACACAAAGAAAGAAGATGTGGTAGAATATGCCAAATAGTTTGCACATTGGCTTAGGGAAAGACTTCCTGAACAAAACCTCTATAGCAGAAGAATTGGCAGAAGAAATCAACAAATGGGACCTCATTCTTTTAAAAAGCTTCTGCACAGCAAAGGAAATCACCAACAGAGCAAAAGGCAACCGACGATGTGGGAAGAATCTTTACCAGCTGATTCTCAGGCAAAAGGCTACTATCTAGAATATACAAAGAGCTTTAAAAAATCAGCCCAATACAATAATAGTAGGGGACCTCAATACCCCACTGTCACAAAGAGAGATCGACTGGACAAAAAGTCAAAATGAAATACTTGAGCTACACCAGACTCTTCAGCAAGTGGACTTAATAGATGCCTACAGAGTATTTCACCCCACAAAGTCAGAATTTACATTCTTCTCAGCTGCTCATGGATCATTCTCCAAAATAGACCATGTGCTCATTCATAGAACAAGTTTGATTAAGTGCAAAGGGATTGAAGTTATCTATTGTATTCTCTCAGACCACAGTGCCCTGAAATTGGAGCTGAATAGCAAAATAAAGCCCAAGATCCTCACAAACACATGGAAACTGAACAACACTCTGCTGACCAACCAATGGGTCACAGAAGAAATTATAGAAGAAATCGAACAGCTCTTACAACTAAATGATAACCCCAATATAATATTTAGAAATTTATGGGACACAATGAAAGCAGTTCTACAAGGAAAATTCACAGCAGTGAAGGCCTACGTCCAGAAAACAGAGCAAGCTCAAATAAACAACTTAATGCTGAATCTCAAATGACCAGAAAGAGATGAGCAAGACAAACCCAAATCTCGCAATAGGCAAGAAATTATAAGAATCAGGGCAGAAATTAATGCAATAGAAACCAAGAGAATGGTCCAAAAAATCAATGAATCGAAGAATTGGTTCTTTGAAAGCATAAAATTGATAGACCCTTAGCCAACCTCATTAAACAAAAGAAGGAAAAGGCTAATATCTATGCTATTAGGAATGAGAACAGACAAATTACTACCAACCCAGAGGAAGTCCAGAGGATAATAAACACCTATTTTGAAAATTTATACTTTAATAAAATGGAAAATGTAGAAGAAATGGAGAGATTTCTAGACACATATAAACTTCCAAAACTGAATAAAGAAGATATAGAAATGTTAAATACCCCCAAAACAATCACTGAAATTGAAAATAGAATTAAAAACCTGCCAACAAAGAAAAGCCCTGGGCCTGATGGATTTACTGCTGAATTCTACAAAACATTTAAAGAAGAGTTAGTGCCTATACTTCTGAAACTCTTCAATGAAATTGAAAGGGAAACAGTATTCCCAAACTCATTCCTGGAAGCAACCATTACCCTGATTCCAAAAGCAGAGAAAGACCCAACCAAAAAAGAGAACTATAGGCCAATTTCTCTAATGAACATCAATGCAAAAATCCTCAATAGGATACTGGCAAAGAGAATATAGAGAATTATCAAAAAGATTATACAGCTTGACCAAGTTGGATTCATCCCAGGGATTCAAGGATGGTTCAACATATGTAAATTAATAAATGTTATACACTATACTAACAAACTCAAGGACAACAACCATATGGTCATCTCAATTGATACAGAAAAAGCGTTTGACAAAGTACAACACCCATTTATGTTCAAAACCCTACAGAAGATTGAAATAGATGGTCTCTATCTCAAACTAATAGAAGCTATCTATGAGAAACCATCAGCCAGCATCATACTAAATGTTCAAAATTTGAAACCTTTCACACTAAGATCAGGAACAAGACAAGGATGTTATCTTTCACCACTTCTGTTCAGTATAGTTCTGGAAATATTCACCATAGCAATTAGGCAAGAGAAAGAAAGGAAAGGTATAAAGACAGGAAAAGAAGAAGTTAAATTGTCATTATTTGCTGATGACATGATACTCTATCTAGAGAATCCTAAAAACTCAATTAAAAAACTACTGGACCTAATTGCCAAATTTAGTCATGTAGCTGGTTACGAGGTCAACGTTCAAAAATCAATAGCCTTCATATACACAAACAGTAGACCAACTGAGATAGAAATTAGAGAGTCAGTCCCTTTCACAATAGCACCCTAAAAAATAAAATACCTAGGAATCAATCTAACAAAGGAGGTGAAAGACCTTTACTCTGAAAACTACAGCACTGTGAAAAATTAAATAGAAGATGATATCAAAAAATGGAAAGACATACCTTGCTCCTGGGTAGGAAGAACCAATATCATCAAAATGGCTATACTCCCAAAACTACTATACAGATTCAATGCAATCCTGATTGAAATCCCAACAGCATATTTCACAGATCCAGAGAAAAAAAAATCCAAACTTTCATCTGGAACCACAAAAGACCTAGAATAGCCAGAGAAATTCTAAGCAACAGGGACATGGTAGGGGGTTTTATAACACTGAACCTGAAACTATACTATAAAGCCACCATGATAAAAAAAAAAAACTGCATGGTACTGGCAAAGTAAAAGACCTGAGGATCAATGGAGTAGACTAGAAGATCCAGAAACTATTCCCGATACACTGAGCCACCTCATCTTTGACAAAGGAGCCAAAAATCCTCAATGGAGGAAAGATAGCCTCTTTAACAAATGGTGCTGGAAAAACTGGGCTTTAACTTGCCAAAGACTAAAACTAGATCTAGCTCTTTCACCATGTACCAAGCTAAAATCAAAGAAGTGGATAAGAGACCTAAATATTAAAACAGATACTCTGAATCTGCTGCAAAACATGTCAGGTAAAACTGTTGAAGACATTGGCTTAGAGAAAGACTTCTTGAACAAAACCTCTATAGCACAGGAATTGGTAGAAGAAATCAGCAAATGGGACCTCATTCTTTTAAAAAGCTTCTGCACAGCAAAGGAAACCACCAACAGAGCAAAAAGGCAACCAACAATGTGGGAAAAAAAACCTTACCAGCTGATTCTCAGGCAAAGGGCTACTTTCTAGAATATATAGAGAGCTTTAAAAAATCAGCCCACCCAAATTTAAAGACCCAATTCAAAAATGGGCATGTGAAATGAACAGATATTTTTCAGATGTTGAAATAGAAGCAGAAAATAAACATATGAAAATATGTTCAACATCACTGGTCTTTTCAGAGGTGTCAGAGAAACAACCAACAGAGTAAAGAGACAAACCACAATGTGGGAAAAATACAAGTTGTTCCTCCAACAAAGGACTATTATTTAGAATATCTAAATAACTTATAAAAATCAGACCCCTCAGGAATGTAGCCTTGTACAACCTCTGTGGAGATTGGTGTAGAGATTCCTCAAAAAACTAGCTTTGGAGGTCCCATTGGACCCAGCCATCACTCTGCTAGGTTTATACACAAAGGAATTAAGAGAATCATTTCACAGCGACATATGTACACCCATGTTTATAGCAGCTCAGTTTGTGATTGATAAGTCTTAGAAACAACCCAAATGTTCATCAAATGGAGACTGACTAAAGCATATGTGGTTCTTTTATAGAATGAAGTATTACTCTGCCATTAAAAACAATAAGATTGAGCCATTCATATTCAAGTGGATGTAACTTGAGGAGGTCCTCATAAGCAAAATAAACAGGTCACAGATGTGTAAATATCGTATCTTTCTCTGGTATGAGAAAATGAAGTTGTAAATGAGTTGTAGTATGTATAATTGATATTGTGAAGTAGAAAATATTTAAAAAGAAAGAGAGTGTAAGGGTAAATACTGAGAGGAAAATGAATGTGGTAATAATAAAGTAAAAAGTAAACAAAGATTGTGTATATAGGGGGTGGGAGGTTTCAAGACAGGGGGAGAAGGGAGAAAATGAGAATCTAGTGTCATATTCTTGTACAAACTCTCAATGTTGAATGGTATGATGATGTGTATTCATAATGTACCAATAAAGATAAAAATAAAAAAAAATAAGCCCACCCAAAAGTAAAGACCCAATTAACAAATGGGCATCTGAAATGAATGGATACTTTTCAGAGGAAGAAGTAACAGCAGCTAAGAAGTATATGAAGAAATGCTCAACATCATTATTTTTCCCCCTTCCACCCTATTTCACTTTAAGTATTTTCTATTTCACAATATATAACATACAATTCTAGAACTCATTCAAAGGAAACAAATTTTATGTATATGGGGGCTGGTAGGGTGGGTAGGGCTATGGGAAAAAATGAGAATTAAGTTGTGTCTTGTACTGGTACAAATGCCCGTTGTAGAGTGCAATCATGATGTGTATATGTAATGTACCAATAAAGATTTAAAAAAGGAAATGTTCAACATCATCAGTCATTTGAGAAATGCAGATGAAAACAACATTGAGATTTCATCTCACTCTACAAAGAATGGCTGCTGTCTCAGAATTAGCCAGCAACAAATGTTGGCAAGGCTGCAGAGAAAAAGGAACCCTTTCCCACTGTTGGTGAGAATGTAGACTCATACAACCTCTTTGGAGATCAGTGTGGAGATTCCTCAAAAATCTAGGATTGGAGGTCCCATTTGACTTGGCCATTGCTCTGCTAGGTATATATGCAAAAGACTTCAAAGATTCATATCACAGCGACATATGTACACCCATGTTTATAGCAGCTTAGTTTGTGATCACTAAATCTTGGAAACAACCCAAATGTCCATCAAATGGAGACTGAATAAAGAAGATATGGTTCTTTTATAAAATGAAGAGTATTACTCTGCCATTAAAAATGATAAGATTGAGTCATTCATACTCAAATGGATGTACCTTCAGGACATCCTTCTAAGTGAAATAAACAGGTCACAGATGTGTAAATATTGTACCTTTTCTCTGGTATGAGAAAATGAAGTTGTAAATGAGTTGTAGTATGTATAATTGATATTGTGAAGTAGAAAATATTTAAAAGGAAAGAGAGTGTAGGGGTAAATACTGAGGGGAAAATGAATGTGGTAATAATAAAGAAAAATGGAAACAAACCTTATATATATAGGGTGTAGGGGTTGCAGGGTAGGGAGAAAAGGAAAAAATGAGAATCAAGTCATGTCATATTCTGGTACAAACCCTCAATGTTGAATGGTATGATGATGTGTATTCATAAAGTATCAATAAAGATTTGAATAAAAAAATTAAAGCCAAATCCTTTCCTGATGTGCATTTTTTTCACTGATGCCACAGTATCATGTACCACAATACTGAAAATTCTTTTTTAAACAATTTAATCTCTGTAAATTATAAATTATTGCATTTTAATTTTATAAATGAGTTCTTTAGTTAGGAACCAAAAATGAAGCATTTCAGATCTGTTTGTATGTTTTCAGCCTCATAAATTTTTATTAGGAATGGTTTAATTTTATTTATTACAATAATAAGTGGTCATATATTGGGGCTTTTCTATATAGAAAGAATTTATATTTTTATGTAAGGTATAGTTTTCAGCTCTGTAGTCATGTCAGTAATACTAACTTCGAATAACAACTTGTGCGATTTTAACTCATTTTTAGAAAGTCTACTGTTGGAAATTGAAAGTTAGCCTTCTAATTCCTAATGAGGGCATTGGTTTAGGACATCATTTCCATTGGTGTGTGAGAGGACAGGCTAGTTTCAATAAATGAAAGTAGGTCATATTCCTCCTAACCAGATGAATTTCCCAGATACAGAGTGATGAACATGTTTAAGTTGAAAAATATTTTTACAATGAAAGACATTTTGCCTCCCTCAACATACACACCCTTGCCTTGAACACATTTATCCCATCATTTGTGCCACTGTCTAAAGCAGTTCTGGAAGTCTTCTTTTGTAAGTATCTTTAGATATGCTTTTGTGGTTGTCTCAATTTCCTGAATCAAAATGCTTACCTTTTCCAATCATTTTGACAGTGGGGAATAGCCAGAAATCTCACAGTGCCAGACCTACTCAATACAGTGTTTGAGAGCACACTGTCATGTTGTTCTGAGGCTGCCTTTCCACTGGATTGTACTTGGAAGTACTGTTCACTGTATTTTTTAAAATCACACTTCCTAAAGATACTCACAAAAGAGGACTTCTGAAACCATTTCATAAAGTAGTGAGAATGATAGGTCAAGTACCTTCAGAAGAGGATTAATAGCAATGTGTCTTTTACTGCAACAAATTTTTAAAATTTAAACACTCACCATATCCTTTGATTGTCAAAAGCCATTCTAGATAATTTTGGGGAAAATTATTACATAATTAAATTATAATTAGACTGTCTCAGGCCCAATGTACTCTTTCCCATGAGCTGGCTATGGCATGTAGGAACATAACTCTGTTTTGCCTCCAGGGGCCACAAGTTGAGGCCTCAATAGTCCCGAGATATGATGCTCAAGGGCAAAATTACATCAGCTGAAGATATCTAGGTTCTCTTGCTTAGTAACAAAGAGAGAGAGAGAGAGAGAGAGAGAGAGAGAGAGAGATTTCAGCTGGGGGAATGACAAATGGCTTACTAGCCTGCAATTGCATCCCACCACTATTCGTAAGAATGCTTTGCCCTCTCACAGTCCCCATCAACATAAGATCTTCATCAACTGAAGATTATTACCCTCCAAGTTGCCTGATGCTCCAATTATTGTGCTCACCCAATAATTAGCAGTAAGTTTGGAATGTCTGTCTTGCCCACTGTTAGGCACTGACCTTCAAGCCCCCATTATGAGTAAATTATGTCTTTATTGTCTTTCTTCAGCCTTTTCCACCCCTCTTTCTAGGTAGATTGGAGACCTGGCCAGCCTCTAATATTTGATCTGTCTACATACCTAACTTTTTCAGGATATAAAAAAGTAAAGAATATATTTGAGTCACGGTTTATCTTTTAGTGAATGTTCTCACAGGAAAATATTTGACATATTTAGCTTTATCCAATTTCTTCCATAAATTAGTTTTAGAATTTTCTTGTGAATAACAGAGATATTTTTTCTCCACTAATAAAAATATATTTTCATTAGCACATAATGAATGATCAAGCCACCTAATTTATAGGTTCTACACATCTTCAACATAAGAATACATAATTACTATTTTTTTCATGAAACAAATATGCACAGGCTCAGGTAAAGGGGCATGCCTCATTCAGAGAGTGAATTACCACGTTCACTGTGAGTGAAAAATTCAACTTTGTAGCACAAAATGATTTCTAAAGCATATGCAATAGGAAGATTGGAGTTCCAGATTCTTTTTTTATATTAAATCTATTGGTGTATATTTTAAGTATATACTATGATCACATTCATCATTGAGAATTTGTACCTGTATACTGTGTCACTCTGGTTACTTTTCACTACAAATATTTACTAATACCATATTTCAATTGTACTCACAAGAGCGCCATTTGAGGTCGAAGTTAGTATTTTCAGTTAGTCTGAATTAAAGTTTTCAATACTATCTTCATTATATAGAGCAGTTTCCCAAGGTTGTGTCTATCTGGGCCTTTTTAGTCTCTCCTAAATATTAATTAATAATGGAAGACTAGTGACCAGCACCATAAAAATATACTTCCATCAGCTACACTGGAAGATGTTCCTAATGACTTTACTTTTCCACAAAAAATTTGTTTTATTGGTTCTCACCTCTGTCTTCAACATAAGGAGGAACTTCGTATTTGCCTGAGTTTTCACTCAGAAGTGGCTTTTCCCAATCGGTACATGTCATTTCTACTTATTAGGAAAAAGGTTAACTATAAAAAAGCCTTAGACTGCTCCTTCAGAGGGATTCCAGAGAAGTACTTGTTAACCAAAAAGAGGAGTTGACAGGTCCCTAAGGGTGTGTTACAGTCCCCAAAGTCCACCCAATAAGCCAGATGTGGAGATGTCACACAGTGACATTGATGATCCTGATCTTTATGGGCCCAGGTTAATGGGTGTGTGATTTTTTTTTTAACAAAAAAGTTTAAAAACCAAAAATATTTAAAAACAAAAGTGCTGTAGAATAAGGATAGAAAGAGAGAAAATATTTGCATAGCTGTACAATGTGGTTGTGCTTTAAGCTAACTGTTAGAAGAGTGGAATAGTTTTTAAAACTTAAAAGTTTATAATGTCAAAAACTGACAGGGAACTAAAGTTAATTTACCACTGACAGAATCTAGTGTTTAGAAATGCTGTGGAGTCTACATGTCCAGTGTCTACACAAGCCACAGCCATATGCAATAATGCCCCCGGCCATGTACTCACTTACTTATGCTAGCCTATTTCTACTTCTGTGAACTCTTCATGTAAATACCCTACATAGATCTACTATGTTTTACCTTTGGTCTTGTATTTTTACTACACCTTTTCCATTTTAAAATATGTTTATATAAAAAAATATTTACCAATGTGCTTTGGTTGCCCATGCCATTTAGTCTAGCACATGCTATACATGCTTAATACCTAAGCCTAAGAGCAACAGGCTTCATCCTGTACAGATCAGCTGTGTGACAGGCTGGTGAAGTGCATACCAGGGGCCTGCACAACAAACACACTGCCCAACAACCCCTCTCCCCCTCTGTATTTCCCTCAGCTGAGGGTTTTTTTTTTTTTTTTTAGACAAGGTCTTGCTTTGTATTTCAGGCTGGCCTTAAGCTCAGCCTCAAACTCACATCACAGCAATCCTCCTGCCTCTGCCTCCCGAGTGCTGGGATTATAGGCATGAGCCACCACGTCCGGCACTATGGTATGTGGTACTGATTGCTGCTGGGCATGAGTCTCCACGTTCAGTATTGTTATGTGGTGACCAGGGATTGAACCTGGGCCCTTGCACTTGCAAGACAGGCACCAGAACCACTGAGCTAAATCCCAGGGCCCTCCCTCAGCTGAGGTTTGAAGAAGGCAGGTGTTCCAGCCAGACACCTTTGTACCTGGGCTCTTTTCAGGGTCAGTCCCTAAAGTACACTCAAAATCAGAAATTTAGTCTGTCATACAGTTGTCAGATGTACCCTCAGATCAAGATACAACAACTTCCCTGAGGTCAAATGTATACAGTGCACCACTACTCCAGTCAGTACAGACTTTCCCATAGGTTTCTAGGAAACAGCCTGCTCAAAAGTCCAGTTTTCATCTCTGTATCATATAGGGAAATCAGAGAGAGACAGAAAGATTTCTGTGGAAGTGGGCAAAAATAATCAGAGGTTTCCGTAATCATTAGAGAAAAGCTAACTCTTGAAATCTCTTCACCAGGAGCATCAGCGTATGATTAACCAACTAATTAGTAGTTCTTTGTTGACATTTATTGTTCCTGCTGACTAACATTTAGCCATCATTTCACTATACAGGATGGCAAGAGGCATTTTTGGACTGAGACCAAAACAATGTGTGGTTTCTCACTGTGTTGCAATACATCAGGGTGCTTTCACATTTTAGAAACTGTTAGTGTTTACCATGAAATTCCTCAAGTCCAGTTTTAGATAACATTTATGTCAGGTTTTCCAGATTCAAAAATCTAAGCTTATAAAGATACTCCTTCTGTGTGAAGCTTCAAAGCACTAGGAAACGATGTCAGAACTAAGAGGAAACAGTGACACCTTCAAAATCGGGAAATTCCTTCTTGTGAACTAGATCCTTAAAACACCACCTCCCACAAGTAAAACAGAGGAGTTGGAGCTGTAAGAAACTGTAGCTTATAGATGCCAAGAGTAGGCAGGGTAGGCAAAGAGAGACAAAATATTGTTTTAAGGGACAGAAAAGGAGTCTGCCCCACTTTGTATTTTTTTGAAGCACCCTGTCTACTGAGGTGGTCCTCACCTAAGAAGCATCTTAATCTAAATGGTGAGCCTAGGAATTTTGTTCTCACAGAGACAAGCTATGATTTGGCACCAGGCAATTTCATGTAAACCAGTGGGAGGCTGTCTAATGTAACTGAACTGAGGACGTACACAAGAGGAGGGGCGTGTAGGACAGCAGAGAAAAGCGCTACTCCAGAATGTGCGTAAGTGCCCTCATTTGCATCTAGTAGCAATCTAATTAGCGATAAGCATTAAGTTTTATCCTATCGATTAGAAACATGTGTGTTTCAGGGTGTGTGGAGTTCGAGGTGGAGCTATGGATTTCAGCAGGGTCTCAGAGGGCGCTGCCAGGAAGTTCCGGAAATTCTGGACAACATGGAAGACTGGTTCCGGGGCGTCGGTGCTAGTAGAGAGCTGTGGGAATGACTTCCGGGGGAATTTGATCCTCAATTTGGGACTTCACTGCAGGAGTTTGGCTGCCTTCAGTGACAATGACCCATTGGCACCTCAGCCAGAGTGATAGCCCAAAAGACAAATGAAATTCCTACAGGGCACCCAAACCCTCCAAAACCAGAAGCTGCAGCAGAAGTTACGCTCTGATAGCATGATTCGCAGGGGTTCTTCATCTTGTCTTCTCTCCCGGAACTGCATTCTCTGCCGAGCAGCCAGCCTCTGCCTGTTGCTTCTCTTCTGTAAAGTTCTGTATGCAGCCTGTTTCTGTAGGGGGCAAACACTGTGATGTCCTGAGGACCACTAATTGTGCTTGAACCTCATCACAGACAAGGTTGGATGAGGAAGTTGTAGGGTAGAACACTGGAAATGGGAGCCTCACCTCCCCATTTTCTACTACTACTCACTGAAGTGGAGAATCTCTGCGAAAGGATTCAGTTGGAAGTGATTTTGTAGTAGTCAGAGATCTTTTTGAACGAGGTGCAGAAAGTTTGTGAATAAAAGGGAATATGCCATAGTAACGAACAGAGCTGTGGGGTCAGAAAAACCGAGTTTAGGTCTCAGGCCTCTGAATTAGTAGCTGTGGTGTTACTATGTAAGTTTCCCTAATATATCCACACCTCATTCTCTGAGTGATAACTGTAGTATAAACTTAGACCAGCACATTGAAAATTGTAAGCATTCATTAATTTTCTCAATGCAAAACAGATTTCACGATGTTGGAAGACATCTTTTTGTGGTTTCTCTCCAAAACAATGACCTCTGCAACACCTTTGGAGATGCTGTATTCTGTAGGGTTTGGTACTCCAGATTTGAGCCAACACATCTGGCATATAACACTACTGTCTGCAGCCCTGGTCTGTCCCAGGCACAACCCTTTACAAAGAAGTGAGAATGACTGTTATTGCCTCTGGGCAGCTTGAGGATGCCAGAGAGGGAAAGCGTCCCGAGGATAGAACTCTGTCTCAAACACAAGGGACCCCTTTTACCTGAGAAACATTCATCTTTCTGTCCTTGCCGTACTGTTCCAGATAGAGTGCGGCATAATCTTAAGGGAGAGAATGCTCTCTGATGATTGATTTTGCATGGCTTCTGGACAGGGTCAGGGAGTTCAGACATTTGGTCAGACACTTTTGGGTGTGTCTGTGCAGATGCCCGGAATGAGGTTAACCTTTGCATGGGCAGCCTGGATGAAGCTCAGCTCCTTCAAGTGAGCAGGCCTTATCCAAGGAGTTGAAAGCCGGAACAGACCTGCGGCAGAATCCTTTCACAAGCAGAGGGAGAACTCCTCTTGCCTGACTGTTTTGAACTGAGTCATTAGTCTTATCTGGTCTTTGGATTTAAAACTCCAACTGAAATATTGGCTCATCTGCATCTCCCTCCTGCCTCGCCTCCTGCACATCTTGGTGCTTCTCAGAGTCCACAAATCTTATTCTCTCTCCTCCTTCATGCGCCCTCCTCCTGTTGATTCTGTTTCTCTGAAGAACCTTAACACTATCAACATTCGGTGTACTTTAAAATCTATTTTAAAATCTGCTCAATTTTGGTAAAAATATTCCAGATGCTTCTTCCCACACTTTTCCAGTTTCCAGCTTTTTTTTTTGTTGTTGTTGTTGTTGTTGTTGACAGGATCTCACTTTGTAGTTCAGGCTGGCCCTGAGCTCAGCCTCAAACTCACAGCAGTCCTCCCGCCTCTGCCTTCCAAGTGAGGGATTACAGGGTGGGGCACTGTGGTACGCGGTACTGATTGCTGATGGGCATGAGTCCCCATGCCCAACATTGTTGTATGTGATTACCAGGGATCGAACCTCCTGGGCCCTTGCAAGGCAGGTTCCAGAACCACTGAGCTAAATCCCTGGCCCCAGTTTCCAGATTTTTGAAAAGAGAATGAAGCACATAGGGAAAAAGTACTTTCTGGCCAACCTGGGAAGTATAATGCTCACCCAGAGGAGAAATAGGATTTGGCTTCTCCAGATTTTAGAGAGGGGTTACTACCACACCTACCATCTTAGGATATTTCACATGTTATTCAAAGGCCCTGACTGGAGGAAGTGTGAAAATGTGATTCATGCTGACTGTTGCCCAGCAGCAATATAGGCTCCAGTAGTGTGGGGACAGGGATGTTTTCAGAAAGATTTCCTTTGCTTATCAGAAGGAAACAGTGTTGATGTTTCCCTCTAGTGGCAAAAGAGGAATTCACCCTGGCCCTGGAAAGTCATACCAGAAACAACCTGCTCTTGCTCTTAGGTCTTTTGTATTTTCCACAAAAGATTCCAGACTTCCACACTAGATGTGGTGGCACAAACCTATTATCCTAGCACTCTGGGAGGCTGAAGCAGGAAGATCACAAGTTTCAGCCTAGCCTGGGTGATTTAATGGGACCTAATCTCAAAATTAAAAGAAAAATAAAAAGGGTTGTGGATGTACTTTGACAAGAAGGCCCTCAGTTCAGTTCCTAATAGATAGGAGAGAGAGAGGGAGAGAGAGAGAGAGAGAGAGAGAGAGAGAAAACAAGCCAGTCTCCTAGGGATATGCAGTGAGTTACACTTCAGACAAGAAGATGGCAATGCTGTGCAGTTACCTGCATCCAATAGGGGTTCAGATTATCTTTTTGATTATCACTGTCCTATCTACTTAATGTACGTATGGATAGACATTTTTCTTACTGATCACTTTGCACTTACAAAAGGTTTTTCTTCCTCCTTTCAGCTGTGTGTGCAGTGTTGACCATGTAAGACATTTATAAAGCAAACATATGAAGAAATGGTTCTAATCTAAATCAGGACTCAGCCAAAGGCAGGAGGGTCTTTAAAGAAGGTTTTCCTCCACAGCATACGTCAATGGGCCCCAGGCTGTGATAATCCGTTGTCCTGTGCACCCTATGGAGATAGCTACTTCCCAATGAATGTGCGTGGTACACAGGGATAAACACAGAGCTTCACTGTGCTCTGTGGGGTCCCTTGTCAGGGCTGACACCTAATAAATGAGCACATTCTACACTGAGGTTTTTGTTTCTTCATTGAAGTCTAAATAGCAAAGTATGCTATTTTAGACCCCTTCTTCTCCTCTGATCTTCTAATGTCTCACCACCTGCCTAAGAAAACCCAAAGAGAATTGTGTGGATAGAATACTTCAGCAGAGGGAAATCCTGCCTTCTTGATTTTCCCACTTCCTTCCTACCTTCCTTCCATTTTTCTACCTTTATTCCTTTTCCTTCTCACCTTCCATTTAAAAATACAATAATTGCCAATCATAGGTATAAGTGACTGGTACAGATAAAGAGTATCCTATATCAGAGACCGGGGAGTTAGCTCAGTAGTTCCAGCGCCTGTCTTGCAAGTGCCAAAACCCGGGTTCGATCCCCGGTCATCACATACCATACTGGGCGTGGAGATTTATGCCCAGCAGCAATCAGTACCACATACCATAGTGCCAGGCATGGTGGCTCATGCCTGTAATCCCAGTACTCATCAGGCAGAGGCAGGAGGATTGCTGTGATGTGAGTTGGAGGCTGAGCTCAGGGCCAGCCTGAACCACAAAGTGAGACCCTGTCTCAAAAAAACCTAAAAAAAAAAAAAGAATATCCTATATCAGAGAATTTGTTATGATGTTGAGAAATGTTTCATCAAAGGGAAAACTTAACCACTGAGTGGATCCAAGACAACCTTGTGTAGCTGTTAGAAGTTGGTGACAAAATAATGGGCCTCTATCTTTTTCTTCATTTTTCTTTGTCTCTGTTCCTTTCTTTTTCTCCCTCTCTTTCTCTCTTTCCATTACTTGGTATTCACCAGGCATTTAAAGGTAACAGAGGGTGTTTCTAGTAAGTTCTACCTCCAAAAACATTCTGGTCTCCTCTGTCTTGCTTCTCTATTCCCTTCCTCTCCATAATGCCTTATTTTCCCACATTTTATTTCCTAATTTTTTGCCTTAGTGCTCTTGCCTCTCCTCCAACAATCCATAATACTTTGTGCTATCACTGTCTCCATCCCATTATTTCACAATTGCATGTTTTTGTGTTCAAGAGAAAAAATTACTTTTAAGATTTCTGATAACCAGTGTGCATGTTTGTCTTTTTATACCAAAAGTTTTCACCTGTGGACACCTACTCAGTGTACAATACTCAATTTAATTGTGATGTTAACAATCCAGGATTAGCACAGATCCCACAGATTAAGGACTTAGTTCTTCCTCTACCACAAGGACCAGTCACAAGCTTGGGCCTCCCATCCTTTGCAACAACAAGCTATAGTTAGGGAGTTATCATTATTGCAGATAGTTAAATTAGGTAGAGATGGATAGGCAGTTACAAAGGGACTAAGCCCAAGATAATGTCAGGACAGAAATGAGATAAAGTAGGCCTGTGGTCAAGGGTTAACTTCCACTGTTGGCTAGGCACAAAGTAGAAGAAATGATGGATAGGCCTGCAAGCCTCACCAGAGATAAACAGCAACTCAAAGCTGTGCTGTAACTGGCATTGTCTAGTCCAGTGAGCCTGAAAAATGTAACAAACATAGACAACTGTGACTAGAGCACTCTGACCCACATTCCTGCCCTTCTAGAAATGTTTTTTTTTCTCCATGCTATATGATTTTTCTATAGACTTGGTTTTTCCATTAGATCAGTCATTAGCTAAGTGACTGTGCTTGTAATTCTACAGGTTGATTATAGTTTGACCCAAGGTAGCCTGTAGCATGGTTTTTGTTAGAGTCACCAGCCTGTGAAAGGGCCTCTACACTGTGCCTGATCCTCTTCCACATGTGCCAAAGGACAGCTTATCAGCAAGCTCCCTAACCTGCTATCCAGGGGAGGCCAGGCCTGATCGACCACAATGCTCTTCCTACCTCAAGTCCCCATAAAAACCTCACTCCACTTCCCAATGCTCATTCTCACCATTGGTTGAGAAAGCTTGGCAGTTTTCACCTCCATTGAAGCCTCTTGATGAGTGGCCCTATTTTGCCTTGTTTCTCTTCCAATTTTATCATATAACCCACCCTCTCACCCCAGATAACAGCCTCAGTGGCAACTTGTGTTTAGAACCCCTCCAGTCTCTTAGGAGCTCTCTCAATAAACTTTTTCTACTTTATAGTCTTTGTTCTTGAGCTATTTTTTTCAGATAAGAAGAGAGGAACTCAGCCCATCTGACAATGAACAGATTGGGAAAGGCCATAACACCATGACCCCTTCTTCATGTTCAATAATTTGCTAGGGCTGCTCATATAACATGTGAGAAACTTTTAGTAACTATAACCAGTTTAGTGTAAAAGAAACAGCTCAGGAATAGTCCAATGACAGCGATGCAGAGGGTGAAGCAGGGGAGAGGGGTGCAAGATGCTTCCGTGCTCTCCTGGAATATCACTCTTGAACATCTCAGTGTGTTCATCAACCTGAATGTGTGTTGAGAGCCTGTTGGTTATGTAGGCTTTTTATGGGGCTTCCATTACATAAGCACGATTGATCAAATTACTAGCCACTGGCCTTTAAACCCTGTCTCCATCCTAAACTCCAAGGGTGGGAGAGTGGTTGAACTAAAGTTCCAATCTTCTATTCACAGGGCTGATTTCTGAGAAGTCACCACCATCTTCTGAGAAGCATCTCCATTAACATAAAATTGGGTACTTTGAAAGACGCTGGTTATGAATAACAAAAGGTATATCCTGAAACTTCAGGAAATTCCAAAAGTTTTGGAAACTGTGCCAGGTACCAGGGCAGAAACCAATTATTTATATCTTATTATGCGACAGTGTCTCTTTCTTTCCACTGAATTTTGAATTCCTGACAGACATTTATTTCTTATTATGTCACAATGTCTCTTTTCTCTCCATGGAATTTTGAATTCCTCATGGACATGATTTAAATTTTATCAACATTAGAATCTAAAGTGCCTAATTTGATGTCTGGAATTGAAATACGTGTTGAATTTACATGTGGCTGTGTCAATAAATAAATGAATTTGGAAAAAAGTTACTAAATTAAAAACTATTGATTAAAATGTTAAAAAAATAATATTTCATGTTTAATTGTGAATTCTATTAGGGAAATTGGGAAGAATTGTAGGGAGAATACTTGAATTTAAGGGTAAAGTTCAACTAAAACAGCAGTAGAGAAGTTGTTCCTTAGTTGTCTACAGCAACTAAGCTAGACAGAAATGAATAGAGTATTCTGGTCTTTGAAGAAATCAGTGCAAGCCTCCCTAGAGATCAATGGCAACTTGAAATCCTAATTTCTTAGCACCACTTGGCCCAAGGGGCCCAGTTAGACATCAGGCACATAGGAGGTAAAACATCTGTACTCGTCCCTTTCTTATTTTGAAGGAGATACCAACATTCAAAGTACAGCATTCCCAAATCATTGTTGATTTAGCATAATCTCTATCAAAATCTCAGCTGATCTTTTGTGCAGCAAGATAAGTGTTGATCATAAAGTTATATGTAAATGCAAAAGACAATGAGATAAGTTTACACTTTCATGGTCGATTGATTTCTCACAACTTGACATGAAGGTTGAGTTGAGGAAAGAATATTCTTTCCAATAAATATTGCTGGAATAACTGGATATCCATATACAAAAGAATGAAATAGGATCCCTAACCATACCACAGATTAAAAATAAACTCAGGTAGATGATCACAGTGTTATATGTAAGAGTTAAAGCAATAAAATTCTTAGAATAAAAATTAAGAGCAATCTTCATCACCTTAAGTTAGAAAGTAGTTTCCTAGGTAGAACATCAAGATCATAAAAAAGAAAAAAAATGACTGTATCAAAATTAAAAACCTATACTGTAAACACTACCTCAAGAAGTTGAAAAAATAATCCACAGAAAGGAAGTAAGTATTTGAAAATACATATCTGAAAAGGGACCTAATGCAGAAGATACAAAAACTTCTATGACTCAGCAATAAAAAGACAAGAACCCTAGTTATAAAAAGGACAAGAAATCGATGTTTACTTAAAAAATAAATGATTGATAAGTTTAACATAATTTGTCCTTAGGGAAATGGGAATCGAAACCACAATTAGTTACTACTTCCCACTCAGTAAGATAGCCACGATAAAAAGAACAATGAGTGATAAGTGTCGTTAAGGATGCTGAAAATTTGGAGTCTCATATGCATTATTTTGTAGAATGTATGAGGTTGTGGCCTTTTCGGAAAACTGCTTTTTAGTTTTTATAAAGTTTAAAGACAGTGCTATTTTGTGATCCAAAAATTCTACTGCTACTTTATACACAAAATAACTGAAAGGACACATCTAAACAAAAATAGGTCCACACTTATGCATATCAACATTAATCATACACTGAAAAGTGAAAACAATGCAAGAGTCCACTAACAGATGAATGGAAAAATAAAAGGCGATGGATGTATAGTCATAAAATGAAATGAAGCACTAGTACCTGCTGCGATGTGGATGGCCCTGGAAACATGTATTCAGTGACTAATGAAAGAAGCCAGTCACAAAAAATGACATCTTTCCTCTGATATGAGAAACTGAAAATGTAAATGAGTTCTGGAATGTATGTTAGATATTGTAAAATAGAAACTATTGAAAGGGAAATGGGGTAGAGGTGAGTAACAAGGAAGAAGAAAAAATTGTGATAGTGATAAAAAAGGAAACAAAGCTTATACATATAGGGGGTAGGGAAGGTTAGGGTGGGTAGGGAAATGAGAAAAAATGAGAATCAAGTCCTGTCATATACTGGAACAAATTGCCAATGTTGAGTGTGATCATGATATGTATATAAAATGTACCTATTTCACAATAAAAAAAAGCTACATTTTCATAATAGACAAACTCACAGACACAGAAAATAGCAGTGACTGTCAGTGACTGAGGGAAGGGAGGGGGAAATGGAGGATGGCTACTAATTTGTAGGGGAGTTCTTTTCAAGGTGCTGAAAATATTCTGGAATTATAATGGGGATGTTTCTGCAATTTTGCAGCTATGCAAAATCTACAGAATTGTACATGTTTAAGTGACTGCTTTATGGAATGTGACTCTCATTTTAAAAATAAACCATAAGCAGGGCCAGGGATTTAGCTCAGTGGTTCTGCCACCTGCCTTGCAAGTGCAAGGTCCCTGGTTCAATCCCTGGTACCCACATACAACAATGCTGTGTGTGGTACCTCACGCCTACCAGCGATCAGTACCACATAACACAATGCTGGGCATGGTGACTCACACCTGTAATCCCAGTACTTGGGAGGCAGAGGCAGGAGGATTGCTGTGAGTTCGAGGCTTGCCTGGGCTATATAGTAAGTTCAGGGCCAGCCTGAACTACAAAGTGAGACCCTGTCTCAAAAAAAAGAAAAAAAAAAGAATAAAAAAAGAATAAACCATAAACTAACTATCCAGCTTATCTCTGATAGCACAATACATGTGACCTTTGAATTTGCCATTCGCTCTGCCTTTTTTGTTACTGTTTGTTCTTATTACTAGATTGTAGCCACTGGATGCTCTGGACCCAGGGAATAACACCAAGCAGCCCTCTTCATCCAGATATTCTACTTAACAGGCCTGGAAACTGTCTCCACTTGGGCCTGAAGCTTCTTGTATGGAATTCACCCATTAAGATAGATTCACAGAAGAACTCAGTGACCCATATTTCCTTCTCCTTTTGGAAGAAGAGACTAAGAGAATTTTGACAAAAGAAATGGAGGACACACCATCTATAAGCTCTTGCACAGAACAATTTGTCTAATGAGAGAAAATTAAATTTCTCATCCATGTCCTTCTGAGGCAAACAGGAAATCCTTTTGATGGTTATCTGGTCAGCGTGTTGCAGCATGGCTATGACTCACTCTCAGTTCTCCGGTGTATTTCTGTCTTGTACCCATAGTCTGAGTCCTAAAAAGTTGCCAAGTTATCACAATTTCTTTACATTTCCACCATTCATCTCATGCCAGCCTGAAATACAGCAAGGCCAAACTAGCAAAATATAAATGCTCCAAGTGAATGACTAGAAAAAGTGATGCTATGGGGGAAATAAAATCAAATATACCTGCCTGTTGTCTTGAATTCCACAAGGTAAGAACCAGTGATTTCAATAAAGTAACCCAAACTCAAGACCATTTACTGAATGCAGAGAAGGTTCTTGGTTTTTTTTTTTTTTTAAGCAACTCATATCACAACCAAAACCTAATTAATGACTTTTAAAAAATTCTAATTTTCAGAATATGTAAATCACTCCCAATCTAAAGATATCTTATTTTCTGAGCTACTCTCTAGGAGCCACTTTGGGTCCAGATGTCCATGTTCATCTGAGTTCTTTATCTTGGCTATTTTTTCCTATTTTTAGATCCATAAACAATGATCGATTAGACCCCAGAAAGTCCATCTTTGTCTTTCCTACTGAGCCCACCCTGGCCTACATTTGGAATTGAAGGATGTAAAGAAAAGGTAAGGCAAGCTAGTGACTGCAACTAAAGTGGAACAAAGGCTGTGGCAACATCAAGTAGATGTTCATCAATCCTTATGTGGTTGTTACCATGTTTACTTTCACATAGCATTCATAAACCCATCCCCTGGCTCCAAAATGTCCTGGGAACCAACACAACATCCAATTCCCAGATCATGATTATGAAGCATAAGAAGTGGGTTCTAATGAACAGTTAAGTTTGAGATATCCTGAGGTAGTGAGAAGAGAAAGATGCTCTTAATATCTGGAAATCACTCGTGGGAGATTTAATTTCATGCAATTTGTGCACAAGCCCTAAAATCCTACCCTTGCCTCATCTTTAAGCAAAGGATGAACTTCCTTTCTCTGTTTTTGTTCTGTTTTTTTTTTTTTGTAATCCACCATTTTTTCTTTTGACATTTTCCCCATTTAAGATGTCTTTGAAGTTGAAGTTAATTTGATCTTCACATAAGCACTACATACACACAGCAAGTGGGGGTGTGCTTTAATTACTGTCCATTCCTCAGCCATCATTTTGTATCTGCAGGTCAGTGATAATTTAAGCATGATTCTCAAGCTGGTGGTGTCATTATCACCCGAGGATATGTGGAAATGTAGATTCTTGGTCCCCACCAGATGAGCCAGAAACTAGGATGGGGTCCAACAATCTGTGTTTTAACAAGTCCTTCAGATATGCTAACGCTTGAGAACCACTGTGCTGGGTTTCGATGAGATAGCAGTTCATACTTCTAATTATGAAGATCAAAGCCAATCAGATAGTATTGGAGCTTTTACAAAGAGGGTGGATGATCTCGAACCGACAAGGAGGCAGCCACTTTCAGCTCAAATAACTGCAGTGACATAGGCACCATCAGGATTGGGTGCTAACGAGAAGAGAACTCTTAAGTCTGCATCTCATCTCTTTCCTTTGTTTCCCACTAACCACCTCTGCTTCCTTTGTGTTCTGGATTATTTTCTTTTAATTAAATAATGACTTTTAGAGATACTCACATCTCTATTTGAAGAGTACTTCTTTTATACAACACTGTTAGGTTCTTCAAAAATTTGAATGTTTGTATAGTACCTGTAATTTCATTAACTAAAAGTCAAATAAAAAGAAGAAATAGAACAAGAAATTTTAGGCTTAGCCTTGGGTATTTACTATATGAGTTTAGTGTTATAGTAGATCTTAACAACTGCCTTAACATGGTCACTAGAATATGCTGATTTTTTTGTTTGTTTATATATGTCTATGTCCAGTAGTATTCTATTTACCTATCCCCTGGCTTTTATTTCCTAACTTCCAATTTACTCACTACCGAGAAGCCTCAAAGATTCTTTCCAGAAAGGAAATTTTCTTTTACTATTTCTTTTCTTAATGATTTCCAATGATTCCAAACTGCACTGGAAATAAAACCAATCCAAATGTACTTCTACAGTGTACAGAAGCTTTCATGCTCTGGCCCTTCCGTATGTTCTGACCCCTTCACCCACCACTTCCCTCGCTCATATGCACTGCTCTCTGATCATCCTGGTGTAGCGCCTCTTCCACGAGTTGATCTCCTTTTTAAGACAGGGCCGCTGTCCTGGGTGTTCTCTGTGTCTGAAAGGATACTCCTCTGATTTTACATGCCTAGTCACCCTCTGCCTCATGAAAAATCTTTTCCAGAAAACAAGAACATCTACTTTATGTTAATCAATCCCTGCATGGTTGTTACCATGTTTACTTTCACATAACATTTGTAAATAACTAAATGAATTTATCCATGTAGTCATTCATTCTTTGATGAGCTCACTTTTTTTAAATGTATTTATATTTCTTTACTAGAGTTTAAGTTCCACAATAGCAAGTAATATTTGCCTGTTCACACCTGTATTTATAAATAAAACATGATAATAAATATTTTCCAGTAAATAAACTAATGAGCATATTTGTAGTATAGAACATTTTAAAGATTATAAATAAAATTATTTATAATAATGAATCAATCATACATAGAATTCTAGAGAGATAAACTTAAATCATTATACAGTAACAGGTGACAAAATATGAATTTATTTAGGGGAAAGGAAGCTCCACGTCCAGAAATATACCTGGGATAGAATAATGGAGTTTTAAAAGTTACTAAAAGTTATACAAACTCTCTCACCCTTCCCTCAGCACAAAATATCCCTCTAATCATGGAATATCTTTTTCACTGAGTCAAATCACCATCTTTGTTTTTCCCACAGCGAAGCATTTGGGGTGAGGAATTGATATAATAACATACATTCAAACTCTAAAACTGTGTCATCATAGAAAGCTATTTTTCAAGCCACAGCTATATTTTAAAAAATAAATGTAGCTCTACAAGCAAGTGAATTTTCATGGCTCCCATGGTGGGTACATCTTGAATGTGAAGGAAGAAAACTGGAATTTCCAGGTGCGATTTTTATTTTAAACATCTGTGCTAGAATTAAGTGGGTCAAGGGGGAGATGCCACAATTCGAGAGGTAGAAGTGACCAGTCTGAGCTTCCACTCACTGTAGAAACTCCGCCCCCTGTAACATCGGTAACATCCCCCCCCTCCCCGATCACATCCAGTCCACGGCTTCAAAAGTCAGCTCGTTCCTTGGGCCAGGGACTTAGCTCAGTGGTTCCGGCGCCTGTCTTGTAAGCGTAAGGACCCGGGTTTGATCCCTGGTAACCACATACCATACTGGGCATGGAGACTCACACCCAGCAGCAATCAATACCACATAACACAGTGCCGGGCATGGTGGTTCACGCCTGTAATCTCAGCACTCAGGAGGGAGAGGCAGGAGGATTGCTGTGATGTGAGTTTGAGGCTGAGCTCAGGGCCAACCTGAACTACAAAGCAAGACCCTGTTTCAAAAAACCTAAAAAAAAAAAAAAAAATGTCAGCCTGTTCCATAGCTGAGAAGGTTTGAATTATCAGAGTCTTCTTTCCAGTAATGGTATTACGTCTACCTCTCTAAAACTTCCCCTTTGCCCATGCAGACCAACACGAGTCTGTCTTTTCCCCTTATGATCTCGCTTCACACATACAGCCCCATCATTTCTGCCTTTTCCTCTTTGGAGGACAAGCTTTCTCATTCTTTGGTGACTCATCTCCAAGGCCATGATCATTCTGGTTATTTTCCTCTGCAGCTGCTTCAGTCTCTTTCTTGAGATGTAAGAGATGGGCATATCCTCAGAGGTGAGCACATTGATAAAAAAGCCACTTGACTCCTAATGGTGCAGGGTGACTCATAGTCCCTTTATTTTGGAACTGTGCCAAGACAAAGACTGAGTGCTATAAAAGTTTCATCACAGATGATTTCTACTGAGAAGCCAGGTATTGGATTGTCTCACTGTGGTTATGTTTCATATCCTGGCAGATATTACACTGGAGGTATACTATTTCAAAGGGGGACATTATCACTTTAGTGTCACCAAAGATTTTCAGTATAGTTACCTCTATGGAAAGACTTATACCTTATTCAGTGCACCATTTTGTTTGGTTGAAGGACTTTCAGATTTAGTCTTTACTCTAGGTCTCTTTCCTAGAATGTTTTGGCTCCCCAAACAGGCATCCAGGAGCCAAGAGAAGCAACCTCAGAAATGACTTCTCCAGTTTCTGGCCCTTTCCAGGCTGTAGTTCTAGATGCTGATTTACAAGTCTCCCTGCTCTGGGTGCTAATTCTGCTTATCTTTCCTTCCACATGGTGCTCATGCTTTAAAAAGTGATAAAACATGAATCCCAAGATGCCCTCCAAATCCCAGAATTATAGCTCTACATGGTTACACGAACCTCCTTCAGGAACTTCGGGATTCCCTTCTTTTCTTGTTGTAACAAGCACTGACTTTGTAACTTTCAAGGCTTTCAGTAAAGATTCTTGCTTGTCAATAATCATTCAAGAGACTGTAACAAAAAAGTAAGGAAACAAATTTTATGTATATGGGGGAGTGGTAGGGTGGGTAGGGCTATGGGAAAAAATGAGAATTAAGTTGTGTCTTATACTGGTACAAATCCCCATTATGGAGTGCAATCATGATGTGTATATTTAATGTACCAATAAAGATAAAAAAATAATCATTCAAGAACTACTGAATAATCTAATGGATCTAACTCTTTCCTGCTTTATTAGTCCTTGGCAAGTAAAATGGGAAACTGATGTGAAACTAAGCCTGAAACATTCCTGACTCAGGAGTGTACTATGATCTATCACATTTTATAATCTAAGGCATTTATCAGATCATTTTCAGCAAGAAACCGTGCAGTCACAGAAGATGTAGAGAGTGCATATGTGTCCAGGGCATGAAGGGCTGGTGGTATGCATCTCCCTCTAGATCTCCCACACAAACTGAGATGAATAGAGCACTCAGCATCTCTATGGACCAATATTTGCATAACCAACAATACTTGAAGATGCCATGCAGAGAGCCACTATGCTAAAGTCATATCTGTTTGTCTCTGAAGCTGTCCACAGCTACAGCTAGTGCCCCTCTCAGATCGGCATTCCCCAGCATTACCTGTCATTCCTTCCAACAAACCCATCTGTCCATCTTCCTTATTCTGGGGCTTTAAACTGCAAAACTAATGAAAGAAGTCCTGCTGTGTCAAGATAACTGTGATAGCTTGTTAATCTTGAGGTAATGCACCAGCTTGGGGGCCGGGCTGTCAGGGTCTGAAGTGCAGCTCTCTCACCTGCTAGTGAAACCACAGGAACACCGCTCAACTCATCTGTGCTTTTTAGCATTGTCATTTGTAAAATAGGGACAGTATCTGTTTTATACAGTGCTATCAATAATATTAAATTCATGGAAAGTTCTTTTATCTGGCACATAAATGCAGTATATACTACTGGTAAAACATTTTAAAGTCTTAACTGAGATGCATAATGGTAAAAGGGTGGGTAGGGCTGTGGGAAAAAATGAGAATTAAGTTGTGTCTTATACTGGTACAAATCCCCACTATGGAGTGCAATCATGATGCATATATGTAATGTACCAATAAAGATTTGAATTTAAAAAATTCCAGGAGTCACTGCTTTGGCAGAATTTTAGAATCCAGGTAAATATTTTAGGACTGTTCAGTTCACATGAATTAGGACTTAGTTATCACTTAGGTATGAAGATATCCCAGATGCTATAATTTCCATCTACCTAAGCAAGGGCACTGACCTAATGGTGCTCAAATGATGACATATGCCATTGGTATGTGGAGACTTTCTCAAAGATATGCAAATATAAATGCTGTTAAGAGACAACATTTTCAGATACCCAGCTTCCATGTAATGTCTGAGAAGATGCTTCTGATAAACCATGGGTGAACTTCTCCTTTATAAAAAGACAGCCCCCACCCCCCAACCTAATGCTGTTCCAGAGTAGAAACATCTGATGCATGACAAATAAGGGGATATTTCAAAGTACTGAGTTTTGCATTGAGAAAATAAGACTTTAATAATTGGAGATTCGCCAAAATCAGGTGGTTTCCAGCTCTTTGATTTTTAAAAATTCTAAGAGGTCATAAGTGATTTATTAATTAGTAGATTATCAAACTTTTTTTAAAATTACTAAATCTCCTGATGTAAGGGGATTTGCATTTAACCCAGATGGACAAAGATTAATTGAATAGCATTTTTCTGTCATTCCAGTCCTACTCTTACCTACTTAATTTTGAGAACAAATTTTTTTCTGTGTTTATATGTATAAAAATTAAGTAAGAATAAGATTGATGTTGAATGTCATCCTACTAGTGTGATACTCATCCATGGATACTATGAAATAATTAGAAAAATAGTCATATTAAATTTTCTAAGCTTAGAATTTTACCCATTACACACATTTTGTGTTCATGTTTATTGTGTTTTAGTGACAGACATGATAATGCAATCTAGGAAAATGTTTAAATACTAACATTTTAATTCATATACATATATTTGCTACAAAGAAAATTGCAAAGTATTCATTGTAAAATATCCAGGATGAAGATAGGTTACATTAAGATAAAATTTTATGGGATGAGAATAATTCAAAGAAATAACATTTTTTTTCAAATTTATAGAATGAGTACACCCTTGTATTTTATTTATTTATTTTTTTTGTGGTAACAGGGATTGAACTCGGGCTCTTGTGCTTCTAAGGTGGGCATGGTACCGCTTGAGCTAAATATCCCTGGGCAACACCCACTTTAATATGATGACTGTCAAATCACTATATTTAGTTTTTGTTGGACATATCTAAAATAATGACATTTTTGGTTTTTGATAATAGTTATAATATGTTGGAGTTATATATCTTGCATCTGTTTAAATTTGTGATGAAAACTTATGTGTGAATTTAAGAGTATAAGAGGTTCTAACTACACAGTTACAGGCCATTGGAAATCATGTGAGCAAAGTGGAGGTGACCGCACTGAAGTGTGCTGTCTTTTTGTACATTTTTTCATCACCCCAGTACTCACATGTGTGATGTTGAGATAATGGCTAGCATTTGCAGTTGCCAAACTTCTTAGCAGACACTCCAAATCTGCTTTCAGGGGTGTGTATGTCGCATGGCATGCTAAGTGCTGTGTTTGCTAAGGTCTGATTTCCTTGTCCTTAGAGTAGCTTCCAGCAGAACTCCCAACCAGAAACGCAGAAGATAGAGACAACTTAATTTCAAGCTTACAGTTCTTAAACTCTTTTTAAAAAAATTTTTTTAAATCTTTATTGGTACATTACATATACACATCATGATTGCACTCCGTAATGGAGATTTGTACCAGTATAAGACACAACTTAATTCTCATTTTTTCCCATAGCCCTACCCACCCAACTCTTGAGGCTTCTACTGCCTCATCAGTCACATCTTGGCCATTCATTTTCCAGCTGTTTCCTTGGATGAGCTAAGTGGCCTCTATAAAGCTAATTCCTTTGGTATAAAGATCACCTTATTGTGCTTAACTCAGAGGGGCAGTTTGAAGACCACTGTAATTGTAAGTAGTGCTTAACACTGATGGGATAGAGTAAGCAGTGCTATCAATACTTTTATTCGTTGTATGATTTCTAAATCCTCCCCACAACTGCTTCATTTTCTGATTTTATTCATGCCTCTAACACATTTATAACATTTATATGTTATTATTTATCTTACTATTAAAAAATAATTGTATAAATTGCATGATAATAACAGTTATTTATCAGCTTCAGATTATATTATTTAAGGTCAGTGATTACAGGGGCTGGGAAGCAGGCATTCCATTGCAGTTGTGAACCTCTCCCTTTTACCACGGTAGGTCCCAATGACTCAGACTAGTACGTGATTGAAAGAACACTGAGCTCATTCAAGAAAAATGCAGCTCCTGAGGGAGAAGACAATTGACAGAAGAGAGACAATGATTGAGAAAATACCAGATATTTTAATGCAGTTCAGGAGAAAGTAAAGCAGGCATGGAAGGAATGTTACATTCCTACCTCCTCCACCTGTGTGTGATGCTGCTCCCAGGAATTACCCTTCTTACACTTTGGTAACCTGCTTTCAAGACTAGGAGTGCCAAGAGTTTGAGTGAGCTTTGAAAATTTCCCATCCTGTTTAGCAACTGAAAGATGGGATGATTTGCAGTTTCAAAGGTAAGAAGCAAAAAATAAAAATCAGGTCCTTTTCCAAGTTCAGAGTGGGGATTTTCTGTCAGTATCCCTGGGAGTCACCCAGCCAGGAGGAAATTTTTAAATATAAAATAAGATAAGGATCAATTTCATCCAAGTTACATAGCTTGGAAGAGTATTTTCAGGGGACCTACTTTATACTATAGTGACCAGAGTTAATGATAATTTCTTATATTTTTGGAAACTGCAGAGAGTGGATGTTAATTGTTCTTGTTAAAAAAATGATAATTATGTGAGGTTATATATTTGTTAGTTAGCTAGATTTACCACTATGCTGCATGCATATCTGAAAATACCATGTTGCACATGACATACACATAAAATTTTATGTCAGCAAACTTATACAAAATAAAAAAAAATCAATTCATATTAACCGTTCAGTAAGATTAGAGACCCATAAAGTAATCATTTTGAGAGAAAAGTAAGAAAGGTTAATGAGAGATAAAGTTCATCTTAGTGCAGAGAAGACCATCCATCCTGCCCTCCCCACCTGCAGAGGCACTGAAGCAGAGCCTGGGAAGATGTGTATAAATGCCAGAGTGTCGCTGTGGCACAGACGTTGGCACACAGGATGGCACTTTAAGGAGACAGACTTGCTGAATTAGGACTGAGAAGAGCAGAGAGGAGCCTAAGAATCTGGCCTTTAAAAGAGATGGCCTGGATATTCTGATGGAGAGCTCCTGGATCTGGTAAATGTAAATCATAGATCTAGAAGTATATTGTATGACCCCTGCATAAAGTTAGTTTAAAACCCAATTTTTCCCTCTCCTATAAAAACTTTCCTCCTTACAGTTAACATCAGAACATGATATTTCTAATAAATCCAATTCTCACTTTCTTGATGGAGCTGCAGAAACAAATGCTCCTCATCTATGGGGTAGACGAAATGTCCAAGAGAACATGTGGACTAGGAGGATGCTAATTTCCAAATATGTTTTTTCAAGTGACTACAAAAAGCATTTCTTGTTATTGTTTTGACTAGTAACCTATTACCACAAAATAGAGACCCTTCCCTGTCATTAATTACTCCATGGGAAAAGGAGAATGAGCCAATTTTCAAGAAGCTTTGCTTCTTTGAAGCAAAACACTAAGAGAAGAGAAATATAGTAGCTTTTCTTAAATGGGAAGTTAAGAGTTGAACTCTAGTTGAGGTTGGTGGGATGACACCAGTAATTCTAGCTACTTGGGAGGCTGAGGCAGGAGGATGACAAGTTTGAGACCAGGCTAGACAGGTTAGTGTGATCCTGTATCAAAATAAAATAAAAAAGAGTATGTATCTCGATGTAAGAGCACTTGCCTAACAAATGTGGGACCCTGGGTTCAAATAATTACAAAAAATAGTTACACTCCAAAATCTAAGTAAGTTTATCTCCTTCAGACCAGCTCATCATTGACCCCATAGTTTTTCCTCCTTATTCTCTTTTTCAGTAGAAAAACTTCATCTGAAGAAGTAACAGGAAAAAAATATTTTTTTCTTTCTGTTCCTAACCCAAGTTACCTCTCTTCTGGATTTTTTCTCTTGTGTCATTTTTTTCCTGATAGGAGCATAAATTACCTACATGCTCATTTTCCAAACTGACTCACAAACAACATCATTTAGAATTCAGAGATCTTCACTAGGAATTTCTAAACAGGTTGTGCACAGATGTTAGAACAATCATATTGATTTGCTCAAAAGTATCACTGATTTTCAAAAGATTGGTCAACAAGTTAAAGAAATCAATAGTAGATTGCTACCTTCCAAAGTTATGTCTTTGTCTTGGCAGGTAGCCTATAGAAGCAATGCTTTTATGTGATAGGGTATTTTCTCTGCAAATAATCCTTAGAAACCTTTTGGGGCTCCCAAGAAGGAACAAGTCTGAGTCAATATTTGAATAAAATTATTCTTTCTAACAGATGGATCAGAGTATTCAATTTGCTTTCATAATCCCTTCACAAGGCAATTTCTGTTTCATCATAAAGACCTGAGAAGTGTGGCTACGACAGTGTAAAAATGTAGAGTGACAAAAGCTTTTACTTACTAGCATGGTGGTGGGAACTTGTTCTTTTTTTTTTTTTTTTTTTTTTTTTTTTTTAGGTTTTTGGAGACAGGGTCTCGCTTTGTGGTTCAGGCTGGCCCTGAGCTCAGCCTCAAACTCACATCACAATCCTACTGCCTCGGCCTCCCGAGTGCTGGGATTACAGGCGTGAGCCACCACGCCCGGCACTGTGGTATGTGGTACTGGTTGCTGCTGGGTGTGGGTCTCCACACACAGTATTGTTATGTGGTTACTGGGGAATTGAACCCGGGTCCTTGCGCTTGCAAGACAGGCGCCGGAACCACTGAGCTAACTCCCCGGCCCGGGAACTTGTTCTTTTGAGAGGTGCAGTCCTTCACAAGAGTAGTGAGAAGGTTCTCCCCTCAGGGGACAGGCTGATGAAGGGCGGTGAAAGGGTTGATGAGTCTCCTTGGTCAGGAGGACCCAGCATGGCTGTGAAGACATCCAAAAGAAAGGAGTCAGAAAGACAGGCCAATTTTCAATAACAACACTGTTGAAATGGGATATTCAAAAAGATTACCATATGATAATATTAATATTTATTTAAGAATATCTTTCCAAACAAGACTCACATGAAATCTTTACTTCTTTTTTCAAAATGTAAGACTGAATACGATAACTTTAAAATAGAAGAATAGAAGGACAAATTCTAATGCTGTTTAAGAACTTTAAAATAGAAGAAAACTTTCCATTTCATTTGGAAAGTCACAGTAACAGTGCCATCAAATTTTACAAAGAAAGGAAAAACCTGATTAATTTTGATACAACAATATATTACTATTACTACACAAATTTAGATTATGATACTGACAAATAAAATCCAGCATTGTATTGGCAAATAACATACAATGCAAAATGGGATTTGTTTCCAGCAATGAAAAATGGTCTATATAAATAACATAGGCATGTAACCCACTGATATTCATGATCAAAAGTGAACAATATTTGAGTCAGCTTCACATTAATAAAATTCAAAATATAAATGATGTATTAGTTTATTGTGTGAAAAAAAGTTTGACAGCTCAAACCTAGACTCAGCATCATGGTAAGGCACTAATTACAATTAGAAATCAAGTAAAGATAGCCTGTATCGTTAGCATCATAGAGATATAGAGGAATAGATATAACACTCAAATCTGCTGATATCTGAAATGAGAGCTCATGTTCTCTAAAACTGAAGAATGAATTCTAGGAACAACTGAGGTTAAAATTAGGGAAAGTTTATTGAAAGAAAGACAGCTTCTGTCTAATAGAGACAGAAAAAGATGGCTTGCTGGCCCATACCAATTAATTGGTGGTTTTTATGGAGCAAAGTTATGAGGTGAGGCAGTTTCAAGGTGAAATAGAACTATAGTCAACTAGTAACATTGCAAGTAGAGTTTGTTAGGTAAAATATGGGTTCAATAAGAAATCACAAGGTGGACAAACCTATGATCCACCAATGAGATTATGACAAGTGTGGTCCCTTAGGTACTATTAAATAAATAAGGATCAAATGGGACAACAAGTCATATACAAGGAGTTTCCTATTTAGAATACCAATCGCTGCTACTGTCTCCAGGAGTAATATCATTTTTCTTTTTTAGACTTCTAACCAGTGAAGATGCCCTAATGATTCTCCATGCTGGCTTGTTGGTGTGTTGGCTCCTTCATAAAAGATAAAAGAAAGAAATATTGAAAAGAAAGTTTTATGCTAATATCTGTTTGTTTCTCTTTTGTAAGAAATAGTGCAATGGTTTCTGTCTAAATGTCACCCAAAGCCTCAAGTACTCATAGGTGGGACTGTGGGAGGTGACTGTGTGATACTCATCAGTGAATCAGTCCATTGGTGAATTTGTGGCGAAATGTGATGTTGGGAGGTATACTGTGGTCTGAGAGGTTGTCACTCCAGGTGTTGCCTAGAAGGGTCTATCTCTTTCCTTTCTCCTAAGATTCTTTTCTCCTCTTCCTGATGCTATTCCATGAGCTGCTTTTCCTCTGTCATGTCCCACTACCATGCTGCCCTGCCTTGGAGCCAGCCATTTATGGACTGAATCCTCTACAAATGATGAGCCAAAACAAACCTTTCCTCTTTACAGTTGTGGGTGTTGGGTACTGTGCCTCAGTAATACAAAAGTAACGAAGGCAACTTTTTGGTACCGGAGAGGTGGGGTTGTTGCTGTGAAGCTACCTGACCACGTGGCACAGAAGAACCCTTTGGAACTGAATTGGGGAAGGAGTTTAGAAAGATTTGGAGATGCCAGATGAAGAACTAGCCCTACAATGCTATAAACTGAGCCTGATGGAATATTCTGTTCAAAGCTCAGAAGATCAGAATGTTGATGATAGAAGTGTAGCCAGTAAAGGGTAGGCTCAGGAATTTTCAGTTATGAACAAGGATAGTTTTTAGGCTTTATATTTTGGTAGAACATTTGTGTACATTTGTGGTTCATTTTTGTTCATGTCCTGACATTTTGCAGAAGACTGAAATGAAGAGCAGTGAACTAATTCATCTAGTATGAGAAATGTCAAGATAAGAACACATTCAGGATGTGGCTTGGGTACTGTCAAGGCCTTTAAATTGAGAATCAAGAGAAAAATGGCTCAACTGTGTGATTAAAATGTTTTGAGCTTGGCCAGAAAGCAAACTCTAGTATAGTTGGAACCTCTAAAGATAGTGCAGATAGGAGAAGAGAGCTTGGCTGTTGAAAAGATTAATATTAAAAAGGAGATGGATACTTAGAAAAAGAACAATAGGAAAAAAATGGCTTAAGGGCATGTGAGGAACCATCAAGACCTCATCCATCAAAGGCTCTAAATTGCAAAAATGAAACTGTTTTGAGAAGAGAGCCCCGGGTTACCCTGTCTGAGAAAGGCTGCCTAGGGAACTCATTCTCTGGGATTCAGTTTACTATCTTCAGCCTCCCAGGCACTTGGAGGCCTCTGTAACCACCAGCAAGACTCAAATGCTCTCAGCCATTGCTCTAGCTGAAAGTAGACCATCCTTATGGTGCTAGTTTTAGGAACATGCAGAATGCAAGAGTTTTGGTGTCAGGGAGGCTTCCATACAGATTTCAGAAGAAGGCCTGAAAAGCCAGGCAGGGTGCTTTTGAGTAGGCAGTGGATAGAGCTGTTTCGGCGAAGATGGATAATGGAGTGTAGACCTCTAGATGGTAGAGAAGCCAGGAACATGAAACATCGAAGAAAATTGAAGGAGTGGACACAATTATGAGGGCCACAAACAACAGCAGTGCCATGGGGCAGGGCTTTTGAGTTTTACACCTCACCACAATTTACCCAACATGCCAGGCATGGAACTATAGGATGCAGTATTTGACCTGTGGACTTTTCCTCTTCTTTTCGTCCCATTCCTTTATATTACCCTATTTTTTGCTTTCGGAATGGGACTATTTACCCTATGGCTATGTATATTGGGAGAATTTAACTTTCTTTTTTATTTTCACAGGGGCTCAACAGCATGGAGTCTGCCTTAAATCTCAGAGGAGACTTCAGGCTTGGATTTTTCAGCAATGCTAAAATTGTTAGAATTTTGGCAACTCTTAGAGATGGACTAAATGCATTTTTCATAAAGGAATGCAAATGAGTCCTTTAGAGGCCAGGAGCAGAATATTACGGGTTATATGTAAATGTCCCCTCCCAAAACCTCAGGCACTCATTGATGGGGAATTTTGGAGATGATTGAATCATAAAGATGTGATATTCATCAGTGGATTCATCCAGCAGTGAATTCTGTTGGTGGATCTGATGTTGGGAGGTGAAGCCTTGTCTAGGGTGGTGAGTCACTGGGGGTGTGGCCTGAAAGAGTGCATCTCCTCCTTCTTCTTGATCCTTTTTCTTCCTTTCTCCTGTCCTCTGCCATGTTCCTCTACTATGCTGCTCTGTCCTGGAGCCAGCCAACTGTGGACTGAAGCTTTTACTAATCATGAGCCCAAACAAACTTTTCTGCTTTGCAATTGTGGGTGCTGGGTATTGATGGAGTGGAAGGTTGTAGGGAAGGAAGGGGATGAGAAAAAATGAGAATCAAGATGTGTCACGTAGGGGCCGGGGATATAGCTCAGTGGTTCCTGCACCTGTCTTGCAAGCTCAAAGGCCCGGGTTCGATCCCCGGTAACCACAAACCTATACTGGGCGTGTATACTCACGCCCAGCAGCAACCAGTACCACATACCACAGTGCCGGGCATGGTGGCTCACGCCTGTAATCCCAGCACACGAGAGGCAGAGGCAGAGGCAGGAGGATTGCTGTGATGTGAGTTTGAGGCTGAGCTCAGGGCCAGCCTGAACCACAAAGCGAGACCCTGTCTCAAAAAAACCCTAAAAAAAAAAATTTAGAAAAAAAAAAAAAAAGATGTGTCACGTACAGGTACAAATTCTCAATGTTGAATGTGATCATAATATATGCATAAAATGAACCAATAAAATCTATTTAAAAAGATTAAGATTTGAGGAAAAGATTGAGGAAAAATAAAGGACATGCTTCAGAAAACAAGTGGGCAGTCTTAGTCACTCATTGATTCACTTTTGATTTAGCTCAAGAATCAGAATCACACTGATTCTCTATACTATGACAGCACGACGACCCCCTTTTGCTGATGAAGTTAACTGTGGTGAAATAAGGAAGCTATATCCCTTGATAAAGACTAACAATATGTGGTTTTCATTAGGTAGATGGTTAGACATTGTGGGAAGCAGTTCAGTGTGAGACATTTGAACCACGGACTTTAGTCCTGGGCCTGGTGGATTTCCTGAGTCGGGGGTCTGCACTGTATGGTGCTGCACCGAATTAAAAGACCGGGGCTCTGCTCTGACTTGGAACTGCCTTGGGTACTTGCCACTTGCCACAAGCTTGCTGGTGCCAGGAAAACTGCTTTGAGCTCTGCAATGAACTTTCCCCTCCTCCCTCTGCATGCTTTTCTCATAGAAATGTAATGAGAACCTAAGCTTATGACCTTTCGAGGTACAATTAATTGACGACAGCAAGATGGAACGAACATAAGAAGAATAGAAACTGTTCCGAACAGCTGACAAAGTATCTGTCTAGAAGTACCAGTTAAACAAGTCATTAATATTTTCTGCTGAGATGTTTTTCTGTGCCTTGATTTCCCATCTTTGTTTAGAGTATAGACATTAATCAGACTGACACCAAGCCCATTACTTAGTGTAATCTCTGTAAATCTTTAACCACTGACTGTAATCTTTTGCACATAGACACTGTAGTAAAATTATTATAAAAGGAGAATTGAAAATAAACTTGGGATCTTCAGCCTTCAGTGTGCTGAGACCCTCCCGATCCTATCTTTTGTTTCATCTCTCTTTTATCTTATTTTGTCTATCTTCATCCTCACCCCTCTGGCTCAAGTTCTGTTTTGTCAGCAGGCTCCGGCAAGACACTAGCCTTCACATAAAGTAATAAAAACAGTCATAAGTGTAATATCTGATCACTCATAGCAGCCAGTAGCAGCTGGCTTCTCCAAACATAGGTCATAGTCCAATCTAATAATAATGGGAGACAAGAAGGGCACTCTCTCAGTCTCTTGCTGCTCCAGGTACTTCTGAGTACTAAGCAGAACAAGCAAGACTCTCAGTGTTTCCCTCTGAAAGCTGCTGAAAGTCCTGGTTGCCTGATAAGCTCAGCACCATTTGCCTAGATGCAGGAGGAATAATACTGAGGCCTATTCCCTGAGCACAAGCAGCCTTCCCATATACCTTCTCTTTGGTGCTGAGAATTTAGTAATCTGGCAAAAATAAGAAGAGTGAGGAAATGATTCTGCACTTTTGAAGTATTTTTCAATATAAGTATATAACAAAGATGAGCCTGACAAGAAGACTAAATGGAAGTTCTGGGAGGAAGGTGTGATAGTGGAAATTCTGGCTTTTAAACATGGTAACTATACTTACTGCTCTGGCAGACTCATGGCACTGTGCAATTTTAATCTCTCACTGGACTGCCAAAGTAAGAGGCTATGATTAGGTGGGGGTGTTTTTTTCAAAGGCCAGAGGGGAACATGCTTATGTCAACCCTACACCTGCCATTTTTCTTGAACTATGTGGAGTGTGGACATGTTCTGTCCCACATGTTCTGTCCTTGAACTCCTGAGTATTGGTCCTTTTTTAACGCCACTGCATTAATTCAAAAACAAATATATTCTGGTATAAAATCTCAATGTTGAATGCGATGATGATGTGTATTCATAACGTTCCAAAACTCCTTAAATTTTTAAAAATTACATTTTTATGAGGAACTACTCCTAGCTTAAAAGAACACATGTGTTGACATTGAGTGAATTTTAGCTTTATAAATTTTGCTTTCAGTGAGAATCCATTTTTTCTATGTCATTAGTAATTATAAACTTGCTGAGTAACACAGCAGATGAGGTTAGGAACCAAGAGTAACTGCCCCTCTCTGTATTTTCCACACTTCCCTGCTGACATCATGCTAAAACCACTTTTCACCTCTAAATAAATATCTTTTTGTAATCTGTAGCATTCAGTTTCTACCAGGTAAAAGCCAGAACTGAAACCACATGGGAAAATCTTGGAGATCTGCCTAACCACAACACAGACCTTTTCTTAAGTATCTTAAGGAAAATGATTACAGCAATATGGAAAACGCCAGTGACATGAAAAGCTCCATTAAATGAATGAGTACACTTTTCTCTCTCAAGATGAAAATCAAGTTCCCAAATCTGAAGGCCTGTTCAGAGCAAGCCAACTCACCTAGATTCTGCTCCTCCCATCAAAGAGAGCAGCCAATTTTTTTCAGAGTTTTTTCCAGAATGAAAGTGGGGGAAGAACAAACTACAGACATATTCTTAGCAAGCTTTTAGACCTCGCATCTAGGAGCAGGAAGTGTGGTATATACTTTACCAAAGAAGTAAAATTTCAAAAGTGATTATTAGGCCTTGCAGGTAGAAAAGGAAATGGCAGTTTCCAAATTCTTATGATAAAAAAAATGAACCAGGGCCTTGGTGGGTCCTAAAGTAGAAGACAGTCAGTGTCTGTGCTTCCTCAGGGGTAGATACCTGTGCTGTGAAGTGCTGGGTAGCAAGGACCTAAGAACAAAGATGGACAGGAACTAGGCACGTGTAATAGGTGCAGTGTGGTCTGCCTTACTTGAGTCTTACAGCTAATGGACAGAAGTGAGCCTGTTCACTAGAGCCTTGAGGATATGAGAATATACAACTAAGTAAAAGTGATTTTGCATCACATTGAAGGGTGGGTAGCTCATGTAAAGAGAGAGCATCTGGCAGCAGGTCCTGGTAAGCTCATGATTGCAGCTGCTACTCGCCACTATTCCCTGGCCCTCCACATGCTCTGACCTAGTCTGACAGTCATCAAAAACAATATTTTGCACAAATGTCATGAAAATAGAGTCTTCAACACACTTTTAGAAATTCCTTCACTTCTAAATGATATGTCTTAACTAATACAGATTGGGCCAGGCATTTGCTGTGTTTTCATCTGCTCAGCCTTTTAGAAAGGAAAATAACAAATGTGCTTTTGAAATGCAACAAGGATGGCATTTCAAATGCATATATATGTATAAGTATATATATGTATATGTGTGTATGTATGTATGTATATGTATACATACATATCTGTATATGTATATATACATATACTGATGGTGTATATACATATACATGTGTATACATATATAGCCAGTGGTTTACTTAGGAATACTACAATTGGATTAATATTTAAAGAAAAGAAAATCCAGACTATCAGCTTGGAATATAGACATGTTGTTGGACTGCACAAAAACCATTTAAAGAGTAATTCAGTGTTCAAGAGTTAGGACTTGACATGCCTAAAAGTTAATGGTAAATTTCCCTCCAGAATTTTCTCTAAGATTCATTTGTTGAAACTAGATCTTTTGTCTCCGTTTCAGCTCTAATAAATAGAGTTTCCCTAACTGAAGATTAAAGTACTCTAAGAATTAGAAAAGGACCAAAAATGAACTCACAGCACTTTATATAACAATGAGTTCATTTAACAATGGTCACATGAGAGAATGTGTTGCTCTCTTATAAAAGGGTTATTGTACTCTGACCCATCCTTCACTCTTGCTTTTCAGCAATATTCAGTCTGCTGAATAATGTGAAGAATTATGTCAAGTGTTCATCATAAAAAGCTTTTTGTGCTACAAATTGATATGACCACACTTGATTTCACAAAAATTTCACAGTGGTTCTACATATCATTTCATTACACTTCCAAAGATTCAATGACTGACGGTGTCACTTAGAGACATGTTACTAACGTGTTACTCATTACATCATATAACTAAGTAACATATATTTTGAAACCCATCTGAAACAACAGAGCTGTGTTTAGCTTACCACAGGGACAGTGCTTTTGAGTGCTCTATAAGGTCACCGTTACATTGTGACATTTAATTTTAATAGAAGAGAAACTAAATGGCTTGACATTGAGCTCAGCATAACGCTAGTGGTTTGTGGGATGTGCAAAAGGTATTCTCTTCTGAAGCTTAAGATTATCAAACATATAATTTAGAAAAGATATTAGCTATCTATGTTATGATCCTCTAAAGCAGTTCAAAACTTGAAAACAATAATTTTTATTTTTTAAAATCATTTGAAAATACTTTCACATTCACTAATTTGAGATCTATATATAATATACACGTGCATTACTGAACATATGGAAGTTGTTATAATCAGTTCTAGATGTTCGATCTCCTCACTCAAAATAAAAATCTTTTCACTATGTTCTTTGCTCTGATTTTGTCATAAACTGATGCAGAAATGCAGATGCTCACTGTTATTGCTTCAACAGAGAATTCCAAGGGGAAAAAAACATTGAACTTCATTCTGATTCCATATCTAATCCATGCATTCTTAAACATTCAATGTTTTATTTGACATATGAAGTATACTTTTGGAAAATTTCACCATAATTAAACTCTAGTGATTTACTTTATTTACTGAGACTTTGTGTCACAGTCAGAAAATTAAAATCAGACCTGACAACTCTCAATCACTGACCTGAATGAAGGATGAATCTCACATAATTAGTATCAATTTAATAAGTCTTTTGACTTATTTTACCATTGGATAGATACTTGAATGCACATAGAATTTTTAATAAGGAGCAAAATTTCATTTTTAAAAAATAATGTTTCTATTTTATTCTCTTAAAGTTTTCATGATCAAGAACATAATTGCAAAAGTCTTTATAAGAGGGAAAAAGAGCAAAGAAGGCTGTGATGTCTAAAGGCTTTTCAAAGGAGATAATTCTGAAGAGTTAGCTCTTGGCCATCCAGTTCCTGCTTAGTGTGTTTCTCTTGCTTTTCGTTCATTCTTTTAAGTGATCAGGAAAATTCTGATAGAACTAATTAATTATTGCAGTTAAAACTGAAAGTTCCAGAGTTTCTTCTAAAAATCATCCTTATTTTACAAATTATAGACATTAAATTACCCTTATTGAACTAGCTATTAATTCTAGAGGCCTAAGAATCATTCATAAAGATACCAATTCTAATAAAAGCAAGTGTCACTATACTTTAGTAACTTACTTATTAATGGAGGGGAAAATTCTTATTTGCTTAACAGTTTCTTCCAGACTACAGCAATTGAGTATCATTTGGGTTATGTTGTGGAAAAGTATAACTTGAAGTTAGCATTGAGAGTCCTAGTGATAACCAGGGTTTCCAAAGGGCTGGGTTAGGTGGCCAGTGCCTTGATAGAAAAACAGATGAAGGAAAAGTAAAACCATATCAAATGAAAAATAATGCTGTGGAGGCAGAATTGAGAGGACTTGACCAACTGATGTACTAGGGTGGTTAAGGAGAAATATTCAAGGTGATTCCAAGTTTCCAGCTTACAAGATAGAAAAACAATAAGTGCATTAATGATAGAATGAAAGAAGAGGAACTAGGCATTTTAGGTTTTGCTGGGGATTGAGTTGTGGGGTTAAACAAGAAAAAAGTATTAAATAAGGAACAAGGTAACAGGGAGAGATATCTAAGATGCAATTAGAAATGTGTGTCTATAGCTCAAGTAACATCCAAGATAAATGTTCAGACTAGACTTTAGGTTGTCTAGATGAGAACTGAAGAGAAAATCAGCCCGAACACTCAGGGAGAAAAGGGATAGAGGGAGAACAGATTGAAAGAGTGTGTAAAAGAGACAGGAAGAGAATAATAAGAGGAGAAATCCATTTTGGAGGAAGAAAGAGTTTCAAGAAAGAAGAAGGGGTCTCCATTGTTAAAAACCATGGCTACCTTCACAAAATAAGGATAGCAAAAAGCCCTTGGATTTGGGAAGTAAGAAGTTTTCGCTGATGACTTTTGAAATGATCAGAACCACAAAGCAGAACTCATGTTTAATGGTAATAAGATAAAAGAGGTAAAGAAGCAGAAGTGACAAGACTGGCTCTCTCAAGACAGTGGGGGGAGAGGTGGGGAAGAATAAATTGGTGGTGTAGGGAACTCAGAGAGTTTGACAGTACAGACATTTTCAGAAAGGGGAAACAAATATATCTGTGTCTGTGTGTTTGGACCCTATACAGGAAAAAAGAAATCAAATGGAAAAACAAAGAATGAAGCCAATTAATGGAGTAATGTCTCTAAGATTTCTAGAAGAAATAGGATCAAAACCTAGATAGTTGATAGCTTAGTGATTCAGGTGGCTGCCTTGCAAGCGCAAAGGCCTGGATTTGATCCCTGATGACCACATACAACAATGCCAGGTGTGGAGACTACATCCATCAGCAATCAGAACCGCACACCACAGTGTCAGGCATGGTGGCTCACTCCTGTAATCCCAGCACTTGGGAGGCAGAGATGAGAGGATTTCTGTGAGTTCAAGGCTGAGCTCAAGGCCAGCGTGAACTATAAAAGTGAGACCTTGTCTTAAAAAAAAAAAAAAAAACTATACTGGTACAAATTCTCATTGTTGAATGCAATCATGATGTGTATATGTAATGTACCAATAAAGATTTCAATTAAAACAAAAAACAAAAAAACCTAGATAGTTGAATTAAGTTGGAAATTCAGAACAAATAGTTCACTTTGGTAGGAAAAATAGTTGAAGATGTGATATGAAAACATTTGTACTTGACAGTGGTTTTTTTTCATTAAATAAGAGTGGGATCTAATTGTCAAACTTTGACAGGAGAGAAATTTTTTTATATCTTCTGTGGGGGACAGGAACATACTCCAATTGAAAGGAATAAAAAAGAAGGGTCACTGAGATTAGGGTAGTCAATTAATCAATAACAGCATGTGCTTTTCTCTAGGAGATTATAGGAGACCAACATCAGGACAGTATGTCACAGATTGGATGCAATTACTTTGCAGAATTAAAAATTAAGAAAATTTGTGGGCTATGGAGATGATCTATTTGAAAATAAAGGAAAAGGAAGAGAATAAGGATGGGAAACTAAAACTTGCAAACTAGATCAAAAGAGCTAGAATTTAAATTGACTTCAGAGGTGAAGTTTAGTGGGTGTGAGAGAAAAATACAGAAGAGGCAGTGGTCAAAAGGGAAGTTTTGGAGTTGAAGACTTTAAAGGTCACACTTTTCTAAGTACTGACCAAGGCCAAGAAGCATGCAAACAGCAGTGTTGTTGAAGTGGATGGGAGGAGGTAGCTGTAAAAGGAGTAACTGTGAAGCTGCAGAGGTTTTCTATCACTGTGACAAAATGCCTGAGAATACCAATTTAAGAAAGTAAAGGTTATTTTGGCTCATGGTTTCAAAGTTTTCAGACCCATGGCTCGGGTGGCTAAATGGTCATGAGACTAGCATGGCAGGAGAAGCAATGGCCAAGGAGGCTGCTCAACTCAGAGAGAGAGAGAGACAGACAGACAGACAGACAGACAGACAGACAAAGATTAGCCTGAGGATAGGATGTAGCACCAAGGACACATTCCATAGTCACTTTCTTCACCTTAGCTCCACATCCTGAATGTTTCTCATCTCTCAATAACATCCAATTACAAAGTCCATTAAAGAGCTAATAAACTGACAAAGTTAGAGTTCTTATCATTCAGTTGCTTTCCAAAAGCCGCACCTTGGAACATTGCTGCCCTCATGGCCAAACCTTCTGCAGATGGACTTTGGGGGACATTTTACGCCCCAACCATAAATGGAGTCATTTGAGTATCAGGATAAAGAAAAGGACGGGATGTTGAGAACTTATTATAGCGATTCAATTCTGCATCAACTCTGAGGAGTAACCTTTGGGAAAGTGACAATGAAAAGAGTATGAAAATGAGGAACATTTTATCTTCTGTTACCTCTGTTGATGGAACAGAAAAACAATTTGTCTCCAAATATCTACAATTTAATCATGAGGTAAGAAACAGCACTGCTTTCTTTTTGCTATAATCTCATTATTTTTCCCCCTTCACCCTATTTTGCTTTGAGTATTTTCTATTTCACAATATATAACATACAATTCTAGAACTCATTTACATCTTTATTTTGTCATACCAGAGAAAAGATGTGATATTTACCTATCCGTGACTTATTTATTTCACTTATGAAGATATCCTCAAGGTATGTCCATTTAAGTATAAATGATTCAAACTTATCATTTTTCATGGCAGAGTAATACTTCATTCTGTAGAAGAACCACGACTTTCTTATCCAATCAAAAAAGAAAGGAAACAAAGTTTATGTATATAGGAGGTGGGATTGGGCGTGGTACAGTGAGTAGGGCTATGGGAAAAAATGATAATTAAGTTGTATCATATACTGGTACAAATTCTCATTGTTGGGGCAATCATGATATGTATATGTAATGTACCAATAAAGATTTCAATAAAAAAAAAGAAGAAACAGCACTGCTATAGTTTGGATCTGAAATGTGCCTCACAGCCTCATGTTTTAAAGACTCAGTAACAGCATGGTGTGAGTAGGAGGTGCTGGAAGCTCGGAGGAGGGGCCTCGTGGGCGGTCACGTGGTCATGAGGGCTCTGAGCAGAAGAGGGGACGCCTCCCTTTCCGCTGATTCTCTTTTGTCCTGTTCCTAAGGCAAACATAATTTTGTTCCTCACACACTCCCTATCACAAGATGCTGCCTCATGACAGGCCCCAAAGCAGTGGAACCAACTGAACATGGACTAAAAATCTCTAAAACAGATATGTAAATCTGTATCATTCCTCTACTGTGAGAAACTGAAAGCGTAAATGTGGTCCGAAATGTATGATTGTTATTGTGAAATAGGAGAAAATGTTCAAAAGGTAATGGTCATTGGGTAGGTACAGGGGAAAGCATAGAAGGGAAAGAAAAAATTTGATGGTAAAAAGGAAAAAACCAGAAACAAAGCCTATGTATACAGAGGGTGAAGGGTGGAAGGGAGGGTAGGGGAACAGGAAAAATATAACAATCAAGATATATTATGTGCAGGTACAAATTGCCAATGAGAAATGGTATCGTAATGCATTCTTAAAATGTACCAATAAAAGCAATTTATTTATTTATTTTTTAAATTATCTTTATTGGTACATTAAATATACACATCATGATTGCACTCCATAATGGGGATTTGTACCAGTATAAGACACAACTTAATTCTCATTTTTTCCCATAGCCCCACCCACCCTACCACCCCCCATACATATAAAATTTGTTTCCTTACTTTTTTGTTACAATCTCAACATTGTCCCCAAAAGCAATTTATTTTTTTAAAAAACAAAAACTGTAAGAAGCCCTTTTTAAAATGGGCTGATTTACCTCAGTATTTGTTACAGTAATGAGAAGCTGACTGACACGGTGGTGTCTGGCTGAGAGGCTACTAGGCAAAGGCTGACTTAGGTGGTCCAAGTTGTGTGTACATTTCCAACAGTCATACCTCTCTGGCTTAAAATTTCTGAAATTTAATCCGATACTTTTCTGCATTGTCACTACAGGACAAGAAGACGATAAAAACTCTGGAACATCAGCAGTCTGTGGAGTAGGAAGAACCCTGACTGAATGAAGAGTACAGCACAAAAGGGGGAGAAATGACAACTGTAGAACCTTTGTCTTTTCAGCCATATTCAAAAGTTTTTAAAGAAAAGGGGTCATGGAATCTCATATGGTCTCTGTCACAGTGCTTACAGTTTGAAAAATAAAGCATATACTGACTGAAACAGAGGGAAGGGATGAAAATAGGAATTGGGTTGTGTTATACACAAGTACTAGCTCCGCACAAGGGTGGACGGGAGAGTGGATATAAAAAGAAATCAAGATGGGTCATGTACAGTTACCAACTTCCCACAGGAAATGTAAACAATATGTATCATATATAGGTACTACTAAACTAAATAAATGTAAAAATGCAAATTAAAACAACAACAAAAACCTAAAGCATACATAGACATTACTTGAGATTTCAGAGCTGTAACCTGTAAATCTTATGACCATAGTACTTGCTAAAAGACCTAACCTTTTAACTAAACACTACAGAAGCTCTTTTTTATGCTTTTCTTTTGCTGGATAATTTAAGGGATGGTACTCATCACTGTAAATATGAAAGATGCTGATTAACACAGGGCCCAAAAGCAAGTTCTTTTCAATGTTTGCAGTCTTAATCTCACTTCTGTTGTTTTATTGTGAACTAGT